>JASAND010031025.1:0-35138 GCA_030248195.1 Trissonchulus latispiculum
GCCCAAACCTATTAGCAGTCAAACAGGGGCGTACCTAAGGTTGCCTTGACCAAATTTGACGCAAAATGTTTCTAAATATGCTTATATATAATTCTAAATATTCTAAATTCTAAATATCCTTATAATTACTGCTTTGCCAATTTTCGGTTAAATTCGATAAATTTCTATTTTAAGCTGTTCAGCAAGCGTCAGTTGCTGACATGTCTATCCAAAGAGCTTAAAGATTGATTCGAAGCCTTGGAATAGCAACAACTGTATTCAGGAACTTTTAGTTTTGGCACGCAGGAAACTGAGCATTGAGATCCAAAAAAACCCCCAAAATATTTTTTACCAGGGTACTCCGATAAGGTTCCTGCTCCCATCTACCCGCAGGAATGTCACCATAATAGTTTGAAGCAATGTAGACGCCAGAGTGTCGCTGATATATGCAACTGTTCAATCTCTCCACATCGTTCAAGTTGGATGCTTAAAAAATACACCAAAAAGGAAGCGTGCATATTATCAAGAGTACATAATTAGAGTGTGACAGCTTGCAGGCTCTTTGTTATCAGCTCTCGAGCCATGCTCGGCACGCTAACGGCTGACCCCCCCACAAACGTGTACCTACTAGTGGACCACCCCCGCAAATCAGTACCCAGTACGCAATTGCGTACGCTCACTTTTTATACCGTAAAGCCACCCCCCAAATGTGACATATAATTCGTCAGTTGAAAAAATGATGGGTCTGTTTTGCGGAGGAGGGTGCCTTCCTTTTAGAAATAAGTGAGTATGCGCAATTGCGTACTGGGTACTGATTGGCGGGGGGTCCACTAGGTACGCACTTGCGGGGGGTGAGCCGTTACCGTGCAGAGCATGGCGCAAGAGTTGATAACAGAAAGCCAGCCACCTATCACAATCTATGTACTCTTGATATTTAGAGGGATGACACTGATACTGAAACTGTCAGTGGCTTGGATGAGAAATAGTCTAGAAAATTATCCTCGAAAAACTGCTACACTAATCATCAACTAATCACTTATCAACTAATCACTTTTATGCAACGGGCCCCAGATTCATTAATCACGCCGGTTCGACTAGCGTGATTAATGAATTTTATGCATGTCTGTCCGCGGGGTTTTTTTTTTGCGCGGGGGGGGTAGAAAAAAATTTTAAAAATTTTATTTTTTTTAGAGATAGAAAAAAAATTTTTTTTTTCTGTGTTGGAAAAAAAAAAAAAAAAACACGCCGCGGGGGGGTGGGGGGTCCTCCCTAGGGGTAGGGCGGGGGTTTTTACAATTTTAAATTGTAATACATAGTGAATCACACACGTCTGATCCGATTCATGATTCATTAATAATTCCGCAACGTTTACGCTGTTATCGTGGTAAGCCAAACAAACAAGAACAGTGAGAATTAGAAAGGTGACCGACCAACAATTGCGTTGACTCATTTAATTTAATTCCTTAAATTTTTACTCCATTAATGTTAATGGAACCAGTTAATGAAATGCAACTGCGAAACCAGTTTCGTTGATGCTGCAGCTCTACAGTAGTGTTATATACGTTAGGCAACTCACTAAGCTTATAACTTGGTCTGCCTGCTTCTGTGTTATGTGTGTGTGGCCCGTTTTACGCACGATGGCCCATGGGCTTGCGGGGACGGAGACCAGACTGCTTGGTCAAGAATTCAGATGAACACAGAAGCTAATCTATGGCCAAAATTTTTGTAATCTTCTCCTTTAAAAATTACGAACAAAAAAGTCGAAAGTCATAATAATGTCTCTGTCTGCGCCCAGGCCAGCTTGCAAATTTAAACCAGAGCTGTTGTCGAGTAATCAATCGGCGAGAAAGGAAGATGCACGCCTAGGCGTATTCACATTCAGCTTAGATTGGATAGATTTTCATTCCTAAGTTATTTGAAAGAAGTTTTAAAGACTTAAAATGGATTATAGGGACTTTCAATATTGTCACGGTATCAGAAGCTGATGTTGATATTACGGACAGCATTTTTTAATTTTTATTTTATAACCGCGCTCAGATCAGAAATTTTCTGAGTTTGTGCCACCGTTGCCCTGTCCGCTTCCTCTAACCTTTAAATGTTAACATATTTTAGAAAGTATTTGGATTATAAGAGCAAATCCCCATGACAAAATTTAGCTATCTTCAACTGCTTGTCTCTGGAAATTGGAATAGCACAAAACGCAGCAAACAAGCAAAGCCTGCGCGAAATACTAAGTTTTACGTAGTTTCTTTTCGTTTCCTTTTACGTACGTCATTTCTTAATGAAACCTAAATAATTTTATAATAAACTGAAAAAATCATCGGTGGTAATAAATTTTCTTAGCCAAAAATTTTCGGTGGTTAAAAATTTTCTGAGCCAAAAAATTTCTTTGCTTGATCCATATTAAACCGGTTTTATCAGTTTTTTTTTCGGTTTTAACTGGATATCGGGTACCCGAAGCAGGACCCGGGTACCCGAAAATTTTCGGGTACCCGACTACCCGTGCCCATGCCTAGTACATACCTGTAACCCACACGTGGACAAGGGGGATCCCCCTTTAATGAGGTCGTCCACATCAAGTCCCGAAATTGTTCCAACGCATTTTTAAAATTTCACATACATTAAAATCACTACTTTTGCTAAGTACTAAAGTACTCTTACTAAGACACGTCCGAAAAACGTAGTTTTTGCTAAAAAATCGCAGTCATCTCACAACAGAATGTGATAATTTGAGCTGCCGCTGAGGAATATGCCAAATTCAATACTTTAGATTCAATCAGGACAGACCCGACCTGGACAAGGGGTGGGAGTAGACTCGGCCTGGACTTTTCCAAATGGGGGTGGGGCTAGACTAGACTTGGCCTGGACCTTTCCAAATGGGGGTGGGGTGTTGTGCACTTCCCTTCCCACTAGGGACAAGGCGTTTCCTCTCATCTCTCAATGTTCGTCCCTATAGTTGCTAGCTTGCACCAACCACCACATTATTCCGTAAATACTGCTTTTAATAGTCAGCTAGTCAACAATCATTACACCCTTTCTGCTTGGCTCACTCATGAACACGGATGCTGCCAACATAATTTTACTCAAAATAGCATAAAATAATCCAATAAACAAAGTACAGTTATGTAATTAACATTACAAAATTAAGACACAAACGTAACTCATAAATCAGAAAACACATAGACTTGCGGGTAAAAATGGTTGCGACGCTTGGCTTAAGTAACCCAATTCGTAATGGGCTTCCTCAGGTTAACAGCCCTGAAGAGGATTAAGAACTTTAGAAGCCCTTTAAAGACAAAGAACTAACTAAATACATTAGCCTGAGCTGAGGACGCCCATAAATCAAGGTTGCAATGCCTAAACCAAAAGCAACTCCCGTGGTAAAAAAACCAATCATCTAACCAGACAGCAGATGTATACTGTGTTTGAACATGACAAGCATATTAATACAAACAAACCCTGCACCATAAACCCTGCACCCTAAACCCTGCACTATCCCTCTCCAAATCTTAATTCACCTTGAAGAACCAAGGTTTTCAGAAGTATTTACACACACAGTCTTTCTTGTCTTGTCTTCAACAACAAAAATAATATTGTAGTGAAATGGAGAGTTATACGTGGCGAAGGCTCAACAAATTTCAGGATTTTGCGATTAATTTCTTTAATGTTTATCCTAATACCTTCGAATTGCGACGGGGGGCCACCCCTAACTGGCATTCTTAGGGTTTTGAAAGTGGATGGGGGCGTTTCCGAAAAGTGGGGGGGGCAGCCGAAGTATAATTATACCTACAGTTTTAGCAAAAAATTTGCATTTTAAGCTAACAATGTAATAACGCCACTGGTTTTAAGCTTTAAAGGAAGGAATTAAGTCCATACATTAGCTAAATTATTAAGAAATGTTTGAAAATTTACCTCAGGCTCAAAAAACTTAATTTTTTGACACTCTGGGGATCCCCAAAAAATTGGGCGGCGGGCCCCGAAAAATTTAGGGGGAACCGAAGAGTGGGGATTCACCCCCCCCCCCCCAAATGCCAGCCTATTAAAGCGTGATGCCGTTACAGTTACAAACTAAAAAAACATTCATTAAATAAAACAATATATATATACATATATTTGAAAATAACGAAAATTAGCATCAATACAAAATCAGGTCAGTCATTATCCTAGGTTCGCTCAATTCAAATGCTACATAGTACATACATAGCTTCACTACTGACCAATAGTTTGCTTACAAATTCCTTGAAATTAAAAATATATACCATTTTTCAGATTGGAAATACACAATTAAACATGATTATCGCTTGTTCATCGCAAACAGAAACAGTACTTCACAAGGAACAGATTACAATTACGCTGAACTAAAATCAATACGCAGTGAGCAATCTGGCAATTTCCTACGGTGGGGAGGGCCTCCTGACCCTCTCCTCCCATGCTTCAAAACTCAACAAAATAGAGTTTTTGAGGGTGCATTTTAAAAAACTTTTCCGACTTCGGAGAATTTTTAAGATTTTTAAGCTAAGCATACAATTAAATTGGAAATTGCATAACTTTTAACTCAGCAGCATAGAACAGCTATTTTTAAGCATTTTTCCAAACATGTTTCCCCGCCATATCTGGTTCCCCTCTAGACCAGGGGAACCCCAAGACTCCCCCACACAGTTTTGCCTAGGAAAAAGCTAGGCTATGGGCGTATGAAAATCAATTAGGTAAACAAATGGTGCAAACAGTTTGCAGCAATAGCATCAGGCGAAAACTGGCTTAACTGCAGACAATTAATTAGTCCAAGAACAAACGAAGAGAAGAGAACTATGCAAACAAGGGTAACAGCCATCAACGCAGTTCGTAATCACAAAAATATTTTCTTTTGTTTTAAAGAACTGTCAAATAGAAAGCTGAGTCTCAGGCCTCACAGCTGAAGAGAGAGACTACGCGTTGATAGCGCTACCCACAGGCTAGGCACAGGATGATCAGTGGCAAAACACATTAATACATAAAATCAATCAATTATTGGCATGAAGCCGGCACAGCACAGGACGCATGCCATTCCTGACAGCAGCAACGTCAGTCATATCCAATCCAGCAGTAACACACTGCTCATGGAAAACTGAAACCTGATCCAGCCAATTATCTCTGCTAGTGTCACTGATCTCTGAACAAACAGAGCAAACAATGTAGTCGTCCGTTTCAATATCAGCGAAACAGGAAGAACAAAAGTATTTGGCTGATGATGAGTCGTGTCGCTTCTTGCGATGCCAAATGTTCAAGTCGTTCATATCACCGCGATAGCACGGTATAATTGGGGAAGAATTAAGTTCCAACTTAGGAACTGAAACCAGTACGGGTTTTGGCGGGAACCGGACAGAATGATCTGAAATTCCAGCCCCGACAGCCCCGTCATCTGAGTCAGAGTCAAAAGTCTCTGGATCCAAGCCGTAGGCAAGGATGGATTGGGCAGAATTCCTCATGGAACGTCTGTAGTGACAGTCGCCGGAAGACGCAATGCGCTTCTGGGGAATATTAGGTGCTGCACTGCTTCTTGCCACCTGGTCTACAGGTAGCTCCGCATCTGACGACATGGAACTGTCGTCGCTGGCCGTGCTACCGTCTTCAGAACTGCTCTCTGGAACTGGCGGAAGAGCAACATCTGAAACAAATAAAGTACATTGTTTAAGTGGAAACACAAGCCCAGTCCATCGAATGCATGACACGACATGGTCAACGACACTATAGTTTTGTTTGCTGTTTGGAGCAATGACTATGTAAATGGCTGATAAATCCAACAACAACGTAACCTCCTGGCTAAATAAACAAGAACCGAAAGAAGACTACAGCATTGGGACAAGGAGACAATAAACCAACGCACAGGGACGTCGAACGTATCCAAATTACACGGACCTACAGGCGAATTTTGAAACATATCAAACTGCGCGCGCTGTTTTCACTTTGTCTTGTCTGTGCTGGGCTGAACGGTCACGCTCGGCAATAACGTAAGATCAGATCGTTTTATTTAAAACAAAAATGAAACGACTAATCTCACCTGTACATTTACGGGTTGATTTGTTTGCGCCTTGCTTCGCTCGCTTGGACTGTTCTCTTACAGCGCGGACATTCGATTGACCTTCCAGCTTTTTGAAGAGAAAATTGCGGACGTCTGCTGGTCGGAGCATGGTCTGTCGTGCCAACTGGATGACATCATCCTCGACGATTCCTTGTTCACGGAACCTCTGCAGTTTAATGTACTTTTCCAGTTGCATCCTGGGACTTTCAGCCATGCAGTGCTGTTGATTTTCTGGCAACACTGCCAATTCAGCTGGCATAAAATGACCATAGCACATTGCTCCGAGACCACATCTATCACAAGCAGTAGAACCCCAAGGATAGGCAGGGTCTGGAACAGGCTTTGGAATGGTGGAAGCTAAGGGACCTCCGTCATACCACCGTAGGGGATTCTCCAAGTAGTGATCTCGGAGTTCAGCATTACGGCAGACAGGGTGTGGGCAGGACGGATCAAAGCAGCAATGCAGCATATAATAGTAGCGGTTCTTTGGATCAGCCATTTCGTGATTTCTCTTCACTACTTCAACATTGGCCAGTAGGGATGAGAATTGCAATCTGCCTACAAACAGACTGTTGTTTGTACTACATGTCTTGTCTGTCTAATTGAATAATAATATAAAATACAATAATAAATAATAATAATAATATTAATAATAATAATAATAATAATAATAATAATAATAAACACGCTACGCTGACCATCATCATAATATAATGAATAATAGTAATTAGGGAGAGCCCGTGAGAGTGAGGCTATTAACCTCAGCTATTTGGAAGCCAATAAGTCTGATACGAAAATTGTCTCGGCCGATTTTTGTAATATCGGCGTATCGAGGGTCAAAACAAAAGCCTTTGGCTACACGGCTTAAAAAACCTACAAGACACCGCCATTCTGAGTTTAGAGAAATTCCACTTCACCGATGACATAAAAAAGGAGCTTCATTCATACCAAAAGAGTCATCTTTCTCTTCTTCTTCTTTCAACTTTTCCATGCCTTGCTTCAGGTAAATCCGACAAGCCCTTGAAAACTCCGTCTCTTCATTGGCAGCAAAAAATTCGATTTCCCGGCCACCATAAGTTGTACCCTTCATAGCTTCTATGTAGCTTTTGATAGCGGCACGGAAGTTTTCCTGCAAGATAGGTTTGTATTTTGGCAGCTTCCAGGCTTGTCCGGAAGGTGGAACGTAGCCGTGAATGGTTGAGGAAATGACCAGACCAGAATGTCTCGACGTTATCGAGCTGTTCACACGTTCGACTTCGTTGAGGTGGCTGTCTATAAAATTAAACTTCTATGCTTTAAAATGTGGCATATCTAGGCGAGGTGCCATAACCTCCACCAACAACTAGAATGTCTCGACGTTATCGAGCTGTTCACACGTTCACTTGGTTGAGGTGGCCGTGGCTGTTAAAATTAAACTTCTATGCTTTAAAATGTGGTATATCTAGGCGAGGTGCCATATAACCTCCACCAACAACTCATCTCTTAGATAAAGGTTAAAATTTTACTGATGAAAATCACACAGAAAGAAAACAACAAATTATCACCGAGTAAACTGGATCAATAGCTTTTTAGATTTGTCATCATGTTACATTTTTCAATTGCTTGCAGAGGCAAACTTTTTTCAGGAGACCGACACCTCCTTTTTCAAGATCCAGAAAGAAATTTAGTCAAAGAAATTTTGAGAAGTATACATTTTCCCCAATTGTAATGGAACTGTAAATTATAAAAAAACCTATTTAAAGTAAAATAAACTAACAATCTCCCGCCTACCGCCAGAGGCTCTAGCCGTCAGGAGCGTAACTGTATGGGCGTTTAGGAAATGGTCCACTGCCAGCATGAAACGTGGTTCATTGTTGTACGGAGATTCTTCAACTGCTCCATCGCGATGATAGCAAAAAATTCGTTTCAACTGATCTGTGCCCGGAATGTGGGCATGATAATTGAAGGGTTCACTCTCCGCTAACAACTGTTGGAGGTCCTGGAAATTCTGGACAGCATCCTAAAATGTCAACTTTTTACCAAAAATGTTATCATCACCATCATACATACATTGATCTATTCGACTGCTGGCTGCTACCCAGGCATTTTATGATTGAAGAAATTTATTTCTTTCGTTTCGGCTTTTCGTCTATCTCCGTCTAACAGTCTATACGAGACGAGGACTGAAAACTACGCACAGGACAGACAAGTGAACAAGATATGCCGCATAATTGTGAATTTTTCGTTTCAGTTGCGCCTCCTTCCAGCTTAAAATTTCCAAAACTTTTAAACAGTATTTTTAATTAATGAATCGTGGTACATCAAGAAAAGAAAGAGATTGACAAGGCAAGCGGTTAACAAAAGACTTGCTCAATTAACAACTGAAAGATAGGATAGTCCAAGAGAATCAGCTACAATGGGCTAGATCAGTAACAGCTTTGTTGAGCACACTGGACTGGATTAAATCCACATACCTTAGGATGTATGACTCTCGGACCTTTCAGCATCCCTGCGGCCGGAGGTGGATATAATGAGCCAGACGGAACCACTATCAGGTGGGTGCCAACCTGTATAACTTTTGGATAAGAAGTGTTGAAGTCCACGTACAAGGTTGTACCAGTCAGGCCGTCAGAATGTAAGCTAGGCAAAGCATTGTGACCTTGGGCAGTATTCAATGGAAAGCCAGAGTGATCATCCCTAAACAGACTGGACAATTATAATATGAATTAACTTAATTATTTATTACCGTGTAATGAACAACACCAATAGTAATGATCCGGATCTACACTGGGCTATACTAGTGGGGGGGGGCATAAACGACCTTCCCCCCCCCAAAAATTCGTGCCCTCCCCCAACCAAAGGGTGCCCCTTTTGGTACAAAATTTTGCCCTAAAAAATAGGCCTAATATTCAAATATTTACCGGGTTCGTCGGAGCTTTTCACTGATTTTTTGCCTTTTTAACACTTAAAATGAGTCTGCCTATTTTTGCAATAAAAATCAACTTTGGCAGTACATGCCAGAAAAATAGCGTCAGTTTTAGTGTATTTTTCCAAAAATCCCCCAAAAAATTCCTTGCTCCTCGGACTCCCCCCCCCCAAGAAAAAATCCCTAGAATAAACCCAGTCTACGGTACAGACCACGCCGGGTATCTAATCAACTGTGTCAGAAACTGTGTGTACAAAGTGGGCATTTCATGGAAAAGCCAGTGAAATGCCACTCCAAAAAAAAAGCACTGCCACTGCCACAGCACAAATTCATAAAATTTATATGCACGCCAAAAAAGCTAATGCATACAAATCATAACTAAAATTGATGAAAGTATGTATTTATCAACCTTGAATTGCAGCATCAGCTGGGAATGTTTCACGATCAGAGACCACATTTAACTGGCTGATCATTAGTCAGTTGGTTATAACAGTTATATATATGCAGGAATTTCACAATGTTTGTTTTTCCTATTTTAGACCACTGGTACATATGTAAATCTTACCTGGCAAGGACAAAAACGCGAGCAGTATCTGTCAACTGAATGACACGAAGAAGTCTGTAGAAGCTGGAACTGTAGTGGCTGTCTTCGTTGAACTGAAACACGAAAAAGTGGCACACTACGTAATCACAACAATTTGGCGAGCAATTATAAAAAAACCAATCAATAGTAACAGAGACGGCGCCATGCGCCCGATCGGGGCCTATACCCCGCCGGCCCTAGTGCCGATTTACAACGGTTTTATAGTTTCTACTATTGACCAGAAGCTAGGAATTTTTCGTTTTCCTACCAATTTTAATGAAAACAAGGATGTCTCTGAAAATATTGAGAAGACTAATGCGATTCTGACAATTTCTGACTGAGCGTAAGAAGTGGGTGAATCTACCGGGTAAGCAGCGAAGTGCGAAGACCACGTGGATCATAGACAGTCAACTAATAGACTTTCCAGTGGCACACATAGTATTTTTTCAGAAAAACATGCAGGGGGATACCACAGAAGTAGAAACATTTTTTTAAAATTTTTTAAAATTTTTGAAGCGTGACTAAGTTGAAATTGAGTTCCGCGCAAAAATTTTTTAATATTCTGTCTGCTATTGTTTACGTCTGGTTTCGGAGGAGGGGGCGGCCGCCCACCGCCCACCCCCGTCCTACCAGGGTATTTTTAGGGATTTTTTTTCGGGGGGGGGGGGGGGGCTTACCGGGGCCCCCCCCCGGGCCCGGGGGGGGGGGAAGATATTGGCGGGGGGGGGGAGATTTTTTTGCATAAATGAGCCAAAAAATAGTATTTTTTAGTGTATTTTGCATGGTGAAACGCTCAAAGTTCTCAAAAATGCCAGGATTTAAGCTAAAAATAGGTCAATAGGTAAATAGGTCAATAGGTAAAAAAGGTCAATTTCGGGGGGGGGGGCGCCCCCCCCCTGTAAAAAATAATACCCTGGTCCTACGTGCGTTCCTGACATTTTTCGGAGCTCACCCCCGCTACCTGGTGTTCTTCAAAAATATTGTCAAAACCTGACAAAACTGTATGATGGAGCATACCGTTTTATTGTATCCTTTCCTCAGCCGTCGATTAGTTATTTGCGGCAGGTCACGATATCTCACAGCAGAACGGCGGTTCCGGTACCTTGGTTTGGCAAGCTGGACGACAGTTCCCACACTGATTTCAACGCCGTAATGGTCAGACAGCATCTTAGCCAATAATGCCCACGTCATTCTCCGACCAGCACCTGGATTACGCCTCTGGCCTTCGTTAAGCACTAAGGCATCCAAATGTCTCCATCGCTCAGCACCAACCTCTTCAGATCTCACTATCTCCTCTGCCCGCTCTTTGATGTCGGTCAGCACGTTATCAATCCGCCTGGTAAACCGTTTGTCCTTAGCACGTGGAGGCTTGGATCCATGCAACAAAGATGCCATCAAGATAGACTTTTCTTTGACATGTTTCATAGTTTTCTTAAGTGAAGCCTTCAGCAGATCACCGCCGTTTTTAATAAGATTAATGACACGATCTGAAACATCGCTCTCTTCCAAGGCAGCAGTAAGCTCTTCTGATATGTTCACCGTTATTGGGATGGAGGACGCATCATTAATATTGACGACTTCTGAAACATTGGACTCCAGCACATGCAAACAATTGGCCAGCTTTTGCTTCTCATGTGGAGGCAATTTTGACAGGCGTCCACCGTCCAAAGCATTTTTCGCGTTTTTTATTGACTTCCAGATATCGTGCGTCCACTGTCGCCTTTGATTCCAAGCCGGCCGCGGATTGTAGCCAAGCTTCCGCAAATACCTGACAAATGACATGGCAGAGTCGTTCTCAAAGCGGCGCAGTAGCTGTTCCTTGACTTTGTCGTCCACGTCGAACAAAGAGTTGTCAATATCCTCTTTAGTAATTCCAACATCCCCATCCAAATAGGCTCCAGCATACATGTCCAACTGCCGCGAAATAGCTTCCTGGGTTTGTCGGACACGATTTATTTTTGCGAGTTTTTCGCGATCCCTCTTTAATAAATGAAGGCGACCAGACTGCTTCATTTGTAACTTTTGCATGTTATAACTTCTAAAGTAAAAACATTATACAATAGTTTTAAAGTACTATTATATTTTAATAGATGCATTAATGCAATTAATGCATTCTGTAAGACGGTATAAAGACTTTGGAAATAATTTAAACGTTAAGTCAGTGGTTGTCGAATTTCGCTTTACTAGAGTAAACGGTATTATTTATTCTTTTCAAGCATACACTTTTTACAGATATTCACAATATTCACAATATTCCATGCCATTTTCTAAGAAAATGTGCTAATTTTGTGTTTGCGGTTTTCTGTTCACCGTAAGGTGGTGGTTTTCTTTTGTGTAAATTTGACGCTATATGTAATGGAAAAGGCAAAATATAACCTAAAAGGTGCAAGGAAAAGCCCAATCTGTAGTAGGTCATGGTTCTTGAGGGAATTGATCTGAGTTTCTAATGTGTTGGTTATGAATGGTGTGTTTGTGAAACCTTGAAGTGAATTGCGAAACGTCCAAGCATTGTGTAAAGTAACTGTCTTGCAGTTACCAGAGTTGCCAGTCCGTGTGAAACCCCCAGAAATCCGTCATTGGGGACATGGGTTTTTGTTGAAAAGGGAAAAAAAAAAATAAAAAAATTATTCCACGCACGCGGAGGATACGGAAAAGGGACAGAAATTCTGTGGGAAATAATTTTAGGGAGGTTGGGGGGGGTAGGAAACCGGAAAGGGGGGGGCGGTTCCCCCCCCGGGGGGGGAATAGGCTTAGGGTTGTGTTTTGTGGGGGGGGGTGGTTTTTCCCGGCGGCGGAGGTTCCAGGGTCGAGAGTTTAATTGTGAAAAAAAAAGGGTAAGTGAGGGGAGGATCATAAAAAACATGGGGGAACTGCGGAGAAACTAGATATTAGTTTAGAGAATGTTAGTAGTTCTGGGTAAAACAGGGTAATCCCGCAGGGACCCCGCCCAGTAGAAGAGTTGTAGTAATAGTCGTAGAAGACTTGTAGTGATTCTGGGTAGAACAGGGTAATCCCGCAGGGACCCCGCCCAGCGGAAGAGTTGTAGTAATATTAGCAGAAGAGCTCAATAGAAGAACCGTAGAGATAGGAGTTGAAGAGCCCTAGTAGGTTCTGGGTAACACAGGGTAATCCCGCAGGGACCCCGCCCAGTGGCAGAAGTGTAATAGTGTCTGGGTAACACAGGGCAACCCCGCAGGGGCCCCGCCCAGGATAATTAGAGAAACAGTGTAATAGTGTCTGGGTAATACAGGGCAACCCCGCAGGGGCCCCGCCCAGGATAAGTAGGAAGAAGCGTAACGTCTGGGTAACACAGGGTAACCCCGCAGGGGCCCCGCCCAGGAAGAGCAATGGATTATAACTAGTAACATCAGTTAGTAGTAGTATTCGGTAAGGGCCAAGATGGCCATAAGTGCTAGTGGATATAGAATAGGAAACAGTCAGGTAGTTTTAGATAATCATATAATAGGTGGTTAATGAAGTGATTACGAACGCACCGCACCGTACGCGAAACGCAAGCCTTTATCCGTCTTTCAGGAATTGATGCATTGATAGTCATGCAATTAATTGGTTAACGAATTGTTGAAGTGATGATAGTATTTTTGATACAAGTTATGGCTGTTGGGGGATTTTTCAATTGTTTTACCTTCTCCCCCCTAGTTAAAAACCTAGCCCTTTTACTTGTGGAGGTTGTAATGGAAAAGGCAAAATATAACCTAAAAGGTGCAAGGAAAAGCCCAATCTGTAGTAGGTCATGGTTCTTGAGGGAATTGATCTGAGTTTCTAATGTGTTGGTTATGAATGGTGTGTTTGTGAAACCTTGAAGTGAATTGCGAAACGTCCAAGCATTGTGTAAAGTAACTGTCTTGCAGTTACCAGAGTTGCCAGTCCGTGTGAAACCCCCCAGAAATCCGTCATTAGGGACATAGGTTCTAGTGTAAATAGGAAGAATAAGATAGAAAAATAGTACTACACGCACGCAGAAGATACGAAAATGGAACAGAATCTCAGTGGAACATAATTTAAGGAAGCTTAGGTAGGTCAGCAACCAGTAACGGAGGGGTCGTTACCCTTCCCGGGTCAGTAATAGGCCCTAATACGGTTTTCCGTATAATGGAGGAGTCGTTACTCTTCCCAGGCCACGAATAAGGCCTCACATTGTCAAGAAGGTCCTTCAGAAACTGTTTGAAATAGTGAAAATCATCAAGGGAATTAAGTTCAAGGAAGGCAGTTGCTCAATAACCAGCAATTTAACAAGAGACTTCGAGTTTTAAAATGTTTCACGCAGTTAACAAGTGCGAATATTGGAAGATGGGTCAAAATAAGGTCGCAATCTGCCCACTAGGGGCATGAAATAGTATTAGTTGGTGTTCATAGGTACTAATTAGGTACAATCTACCTTAATTAGGCAATAATTAGTCAATTTGTGTAATTTTTGGTCAAAATATAAGTTGGTCTTATCTGAAAGACAATTCTCTGCTGATTCTAAAACTCCAAACCCGGTCGCCCAACTCCCAATATTGCGAAAGTTATAAGTAAAAGAAGTTTTGTTTAAATTACATTTTAATTTTGTAATATTGGCCTTGGGTGACCTTATAACAATGCGTAACTATATGTGAGGTTACGCCCATTCATGTTTCCATTCACACCCCCAGAGCCTCTGCTGGCTCTCTCCCGTTGTCTCTCTCGCTCTCTCCAGTCTTCCCGTTGTGCCAGCGTTTTGGCCGGGAATAAAAGACGTGCTTTCCCAGGTTAGGACACGAGTTAGGGCCCTCCTCTGACCACCGCACGGGTCAGAGGAGAAGATCTAAGCCAACACGACGAACACCACACACTGAGGGCCACATGAGCGCATTATGCTCGGCCGAAATCTCACACTTAGGAACGCATTCTAGGGATTTTTTAAGAGGCCTTTTGGCCTAAAATTCACCTTTTTGTGGCCTTCGGGCCTTGTTTTAAATTAACGAATACAACCAAGCCACGGCCCGAATGGCCTTTATTTTTCACAGGGGCTTACGCCCAAAAAATATCTTGTGTGTATTGTCGTTTTTCTGGGGTTTTAATGAAGCTTGGGATTTTGAGTGGGGACCCACCCCTAAGTTGAGTTAGGAGGTCCCTTGGTTACGACCTCATATTAAGAACTGAGTTAGTCTAGGGACTGTTCTTCCCCACAGCCGGCAATTAGGAATTGCCGGCCATATTTGCAAAGTAGGCGCTAATGAAGCTAATCCTATTGTCTGTAATTATGCATTGTTGTCGTGAACTGTAACTATGTGTGATTCGGCTCACCCAAAAATCAGTAGGCATTTAAAACTCGGAATCATTTTTTTACTATTAATTATCAAGTTGTTTTACAAGGGAACGGCCGAATTCCCTGTGTTAATTTAGTTATTTTAATGCTGTCCTTAGCGGAAGTATCTGTGTGATTTGTCTCTTTAGTAATAATTGCCTAAGCAATTATTACTCGTTCCGCTCGCAAATCAAATTACCAAAGTTTCCTAAAATCCAACAAAATTTTCTCTTATCAAAGTTCCAAAGTTTAAAGGAAAACACTGGGAAAAGCAACTCAAACTTATGCCTGAATTGGGGCAGAAATATGCATACTATAAGTAGGTAGGTCTCGTTAGGTAGTAGTTAGGAAGTATTATGTCTGTGTAATCGTTTGTGTCAATATTGTTGTGATGTGTTGTGTGAATGAGACCCCCCAAATTTACGTAAGTGGCTGCCTGGGTAAACCCCTCATGGCGTGTGAGGTTCCAGAGCTAGCCTCCTTTTCAAGGTGTGAATTAGAAATCAAAACTGTATAATTGTGAGCGTGAATGAGGGCATACCATGTAAACCCCCTTTTGTTGATAAGGGTATTGGGACTGCCAGTGTGAATGAGTAAAATGCTCAGATAGTAGGCAGGAAAATGGGCCAAATTGAGTAGCAATTTGGACCCAAAAGTAGGATAAATGATAACCAATAATAATTGCGGGTTGGACGCGTAATTGTTGTAAAAGTGCTAATTTCGGGAGTGAAAGTCATAACAATGTGCATAGGAAATAAAGGTGATTTTGGCGGTTTAGGCAGGTTTGGCAGCCTAGGGTCACGGGGACCCCCATTAGGTCTGCCAGACCTGCTGGATTTCCGGCCATCCGTGTAGGTTGCCCTGCGATTAGGGGACGGATGGGCCGCATTCACGGAATCCAGAATTAGCCAAATAAGGACCAAAATAGAACAGTTCAGATTATTGCGAAATTAATCCAAAAACTTAGTTTTACATAGTAAACATCCGATTAGCGGATTAGTAGTTTATTGAGTACTAGGTAGGAAAATGTCTGTAGTTTTACTGTATTAATTAATTGCAGTTTTTGATAAAGGGAAATAGTTAGGCTCAGTTACGAGAGGGACATCAACGGGCTTGGTTTAAAACTAGCATGGGTTCACGGTCGTTACCGTAATCACATAAACTCCCATGTAAGAGGCAAAAAGATGAACCAAGCTAAGAGAAAAGAAGTAGGCCCGAGCTGAGGTTCGAACTCAGGTCCTCTGGATTAGTGATCCAGCGCTCATCCATTTGAGCTACTCGGGCTATAATTAGAACAAGTTTAAGCCAGCCTATATAAGGAAGCAATTTAGCAACCCAGCATGCGTGCATTTTAATTAATACATCAAATGTGCTAATTATGCATATGTAGAGGTAAACTTTAATTAAGTTTTCCTCACTACCTACTTAACATTTTTTGGTGCTGTAAGCACAAAAAATGTTCAGTTTTTCAAGCTCTACAAGAATGTATAATTTTCACTCAAATTCATTTTTCATCAAAATTTCGTTACTTTATGTGCCAGTTTTGCTCCAAAATTAAACAAGCTCAAGTGAAAGGGTGGTAGATTGCGCGTCTATCACTCGGCTGGCTGCCAGGGTTGCCAGCGCCGGATCGAATAGCGGTTCGGTACGGTTCCCCGAGCTTCTTAGGTAGTTACGAGGAAAGTAGTTAGCTATTTAGTTCGGATAGGTCGGTAGGTCGGTAAGTAGGGACTGCGTAGAATGGCTGCTGAGACAGTGAGTGAGTGAGTTTTTGCCTTTTTGCCCGAAAGTGATTAAAACTAATAACATGCAAAAACTCACTCCCAGCCAGCCAGCAGGGTTCTATTTTAAATCCGCTATTTCAGTCTCAAACCTGCAAATAATCAATTAATAGGGACTTTATCTTAAAACTCCAGGTAACCGAAAGTTAACATTGATACTAAGTAGGTTTTAGTTAGTTCGCAAGTTAACATTAATATTACGTAGACTTTAGTTAGTTAATGTGAGTAGGTAGGTAGGCATTAGTTAAGGTAATTATTATAAGTAATTAACAAATGACCATCTTCCAATATCCGAAATGCACTATAAAATGTCCAGTTTCGTACACTTATTTGCTGTAATCTTTGGGTCACGGGAAATGAACCCATTTCCCGTGACAAATCAACAAAATCGGGCCAGCCACAGGCCGAAAACGTTTATATTTGTCAGCATTCTAGTTTACTCTAAAGATTGTGCACAATTTGGTCAGAATCAACGCAATTTACACCAAAATGGCCCTAGAAGGCCGGTCAGTGCAAGGAAAGGACAAAAGCAAACAAAGTCTGAATATAGGTCGCAAACAGCACAGTTTCTGTATATTTCTCAGGAACAGTTCGTGCAATTACCAGTTCAGTTAGGCCCAGCCGGGCCCAAGGTGGAAAACTTACGAATCAGTTTGCCCAAGCCGAAATTGCGGCAAGTTTAGCCAAATTCTGATGGTACAAGTTAACAGAGGCCAGGAAGGCCCAATTGGTGACAAGAAGTTACCAGAAACAGTTGATATGCCAAACAGGCAATAACCAGCAGGTTTTTAGTCAACTCTCAAGTTATAAGTTCAAATGGGGCCCAAAATGCACATTTTGGGCCTGGAAAGCAAAGGAACGAGTAATGGTTGCTGGGTTCGATTCCCGCACCATAATCTTGTACTAATGGGTTTTAACCCATTTGATTCAGGTGCGGAGACGAAGCTACGCTGCTCTATCCGAATCTGAACTGCCCGTGGATCTTATCAGTCTTGTGTCTCTCAGATAGTCGTATTCGTAGTCAGTAGCTCAGCAGTGGACCGCAGAAGTCCGGATCAGTATCGAATCAGTCAGTCAGTCAGGAACAGTCATTTTGGAAGGTACATAGACGGCTTGTATTGCCGAGTAGCGGATTTAAGACAGAGACAGCGAGCGTAGCACCACCTGGTCAAAGTGGGAGGTTAAACCAAAAACCTAAAGGCCTAAATCTGTTCACCAAGAAAAGGATTAAAACATTATTTCTCTTTTTGATCTCATCATGTATTCAACCCTTTTTGTCATCAGTTTGAAGTCGGGAGGCGTTTCTCCCGTGTCTCTGGCCTAAGCGCCACCCCATTCTCAGTGAAGAAGAAGAAGCCCTAGATTCGTTGAACTGTTGTAGTTGTTTAAATTTATATTAATCAGGAATAAGTAAGGCAGAACCAGGTGACTCCCCCATTTTCTGTATTTCCTCAAAAAGCCAGTTCCGTACAGTAACCCTGTCTAGGTGTTGGAGCCGACCTTCGGGAAAGCAGTGTCCAACGATTCGGGGACTCACCCATAGACCGACCCCAGGTTTATCTCAGCTAATAATTGTTTGTTTGTAGTTTGCTGATTTGTAGTTTGATAATCCGTGTGTAAGGACGGATAAAGAGTCGCACAGCACAAGCATATAGGCGCACGAGAAAGCATATAGGTACTTGGTTAGCAGAGAGTTGGAGACAGTGTAACAGTTAGGTAGTGAAGACAGAGTTTAAGAAAAGGAAGAAGAAGAAGTATCACTGACCCTTGTCCCTAACCTAAAACCTATAACTTGGGTAATATTATCCTAAACTAGGATAATATTAATAATAACTTAAAAGCGGGTAACTGGCAACTCTGGTACAGTAACTTGTACACTGTACTGAATTGTAATTGTATCTGTTTTGCACAGTTTGTAACGACCCCTGTTAGTAACGCATTTTTGCATTGTACTTTGTAATCTTGCCCAGAGAGTGTACTCATAATATCTGTAACGAGTGTAATAAACAATTGGTGTGTCAGACTCAGAGTCTCAGAATTTAACAGAGAGACGCGATTGTCTCTGGAAATCAGGCGCGATAGCCTAAAGATTGGATCAGGACTACTCAAAGGTAAGTTCTGGTCAGGAAGCAGAAGACTCAGCATCAATCCAGCGATCAAATCCAAGCAAGCGCTGACCCCTCTTGCTGATCAGCTGGAATCCAGTGCAACAAACGAACTCACGAAGAAGACCCCTACAAAGGTTGGCCGCAGGGAATCTCTGATTTTGGAACACCACCTTTCGGAGATCCGGTGCCTAAGTCTACTTCTAGCAAGTGGACGCGCTGACCTTCCGTGTAATCAAGTGCAGAGCGGTTTCTGTCACTAGACCGGAGAGCAGAGCGTTTTCTGTCTCTGGAGACTAGCAACTTCATTACATATATTCAATTCTTTATTAAAGTAGATGAATCTTTCCAAATATGCTATTTTGGTGCTCTTTAACATTCTGGGAACATTTTAACATTCTTAAAACTTGACCAAATGAGCTAAAATTTGGTTAGTTATGTTTTTGATTTCGCTCAGTTCAAATATCGCAAAATCTTTCGATTTCACAAAATTAGATTTTTTCGATTCACTGGGGGGACCAAGGGAACCGAAAAATTTGTTGTATTTAGTATACGAATCTGAAATCAGTTTTCGATTCAGCTTTCCATTAGCTCAATATAAGCTAAAGTTATAAGCCTAGGATGTAAGCTTATCCTGAACTAACGGAAGCTGAATCGAAAAACTGATTTCAGATTCGTACTGAACACAACAAATTTTTCGGTTCCCCTTGGTCCCCCCTGCGAATCAAAAAATCTAATTTTGTGAAATCGAAAGATTTTGCGATATTTGAACTGAGCGAGATCAAAAACATACCTAACCAAATTTTAGCTCATTTGGTCAAGTTTTAAGAATGTTAAAATGTTCCCAGAATGTTAAAGAGCACCAAAATAGCATATTTGGAAAGATTCATCTACTTTAATAAAGAATTGAATATAGCGTCAAATTTACACAAAAGAAAACCACCACCTTAAGGTGAACAGAAAACCGCAAACACAAAATTAGCACATTTTCTTAAAAAATGGCATGGAATATTGTGAATATTGTGAATATTGTGAATATCTGTAAAAAGTGTATGCTTGAAAAGAATAAATAATACCGTTTACTTTAGTAAAGCGAAATTCGACAACCACTGACTTAACGTTTAAATTATTTCCAAAGTCTTTATACCGTCTTACAGAATGCATTAATTGCATTAATGCATCTATTAAAATATAATAGTACTTTAAAACTATTGTATAATGTTTTTACTTTAGAAGTTAACATGCAAAAGTTACAAAACAAATAAGTTAAAATAATTGTATAATGTTTCTACGTTAGCAGTAATTCTCCATTTGTGTTGCCTAACATATATAAAGCTACAGTGGCGCAGCTACATAACCTGAACGGGTTTCATATAACTTACTGTATGTACTGGACAGAACAGTGTAAAGTTAGAGGGGGGAAAAATATTTCAGGGGGAAAAATATTTAGGGGGGAAAATATTTCACCTTATTAGGGGGGAAAATATTCAGGGGGGAAAAATATTTAGGGGGGAAAAATATTTCACCTTATTGCTTCGAAGGGGGGAAAAATATTCAGGGGGGAAATATTTCACCTTATAGGGGGGAAAAATATTTGGGGGGAAGAATATTTCACGACACCGGCCCAGGCCCGGCTCGGAGTCCAAACAAAGCCCGGAGCCCGCTACTAGGCCCGGCCCAAAGTCTGGGCCCGATTCTTGTGCCGGCTTTAAATCCCTGGGCCCGGTGATAGGTCCGGGCCCCGGACTCCCGGTAAAGATATAATATTCGTGGTTCTTAGCAACTCAGTTTATCAGCTAATTCTCGGACACTATTTGTGGAATTGCGGTTGTAACTTGTAACGTTTAGCAAGAATCTAGAACTTGAACATGAGAAATCCTGAATATTATGACTTTATCCAGTATTTAAGGACGGTGATAATGCTGGTCTTGTTTAGAAAGATTGCTTGGAGATTGCTCTGGGGTCGCCTTTTGGCCGAATTTTGATCATCTCCCATTTTACTCATTTTTGCATATTGTGTAGTCCCCATGGGTCCACCAAACAGGACAAGTGCGCATTGCGTAACATTGCTCTTATCATTCTTATTTTGAAATGTGCCAACGGCATGTGTTAAGCTTAATCAATCTCACTAGAAAGTTGCCGCTCATGGCTGATTTTAGCAAATTGTTTTTCGCAATCGTCTTGCGATCCTATACTGTTAGACAATAGTAGTTGTTTCTTGTTTCTTCTACTGTTGCAATTTTTGATATTGCTCAACAAAATTCCAATGTTACGTCAATCACCAGGTGAAAGCTTATAATATTTATTTACTGTTAAATCCTATCTGTATTATATAATAATAGTGATAAACTGGAATGGAAAGACAGTTATATGTACCTGCCTAACTGACGAATTGTAAGCAACAGCGTCATGTGATACTGCATTCGATAGCGAGCGGTGCTGGGTTGAGCTGTATTTCTGCCAACGTCACCGATTAAACACCAGGCGCCATTGTTGTTGTTGTAATCATAATATTATTAGTCACTGAAAGTACATCCAAATATTTATAAGCTTTACGTTTGTTGTACGTGGCAAGGTGTTTGTACTTTTTAACGTTTGCTTTAATGTTTTACACTCTTTTGTTGTACGCTTTCTAGTGATCTCATGCTTTCATTATAATCTGTGAATACATTAAAACGTACTCTTGTTAAAACGAAGGCAAAATAAAAAAAAATATATATCGAAGTGAAGTCCAAATTTCTCTAATCTTTTTTGTAAAACGTTTGCACTACCTTTTTGTTTCTAAAACATTTCATAGAAATGATGAAAGACTAGCAAGTAGAAGTGTTTGCGTAGACATAAATTAAATTTGTTGACTTAATTGATTGGCAACATAAACATCACCAGAGTAAGCAGTGCACTACGGCTATTCGATAATGGATAATTTAAACCGAGATGTTGATTCAAAACCAATAAATCAGCTTAATCAAAATCAAGGTGAGCTCAGATTTGAGATTGATGTATGGAAATTAGGAAGTTACTTTAAATTGTTTGTGCTCACTGATAATAGCCTTTCAGTGATCTCTGCTGCCCTGTTGTACCAGATCAAGGTTACACATGGTCAACCTTCCCAATGATGGTGTTTAGCTACCCTATACTATACTATATATAGCTACACCATAGCTACCCTATAAACTTGACCAATGAAGCTTCGACCACGCTGGGTTCAAATATTGCAAAATTTTTTTGATTCGCAAGAAGGAAACGTTGGAAACTTTGGATAATGTATCTCTTGCGCTTTCCCCCATCTCTAACTGGATTTGTTTGACTATTAACTTTAACAATCTTGCATATTGGATTGTGATGAATTCAAGAATTTCAAATTTTAAAAAATTTTAAAAAAGTTAACTTTTAGTTTGGTAAGGTGAACCGGGGAACCGGTAAGGGCCAAGCGGAACCAAAAACGTTGTGGTCCCCGATTTTGCTGAAAACAAGCACAGGGTTTTCTGGGGCGCTGGCCACGAATCTGAAGTCCATTTTTCAATTCAGCTTTTCGTAACCTCAATGTAAGCTGACATTGTACGCTTGGGTATCGGCTTTATCGATTACTGAAAAGAATTGCCTAGGCCAAATCATTAGAGGGCATAATTATAATGCATCTATATGCTAATCTTAAACAATTTATGCTAATGCAAGTGCAAAATTAATCTTTTCACACGAAAATTATAATTGCATTTTTAGTTATATATTTATTGATTTGATAAAACTCAGCAAATCACGTGACAGCAAAATAGCGCACGAGTTTTGGTAATATGAGAAAGGTCAGAGTGTGATATTTTGCAAAATAAGTTTTTTAGGTACAGAGCGTTTGAAGTAAACCTTTTGGAACATTGCTTTGCTATTGTAATTGTAAAATCATGAAGCAACTCAAGGCGACAAACTCAGTGCTAGACAGAGGCATGTGTTTAGGATGGAAATCCTCCGCGCCAAACAATTTACACGCAAAACATAGGAATTCCGACGGGTGAATCCATTACAAATATACCGGTGGTGTAAAGATAGAATTTTGCGATAGATATATAAATACTTAATGCGCAAGATATATATCTCAAAACTAAGCCGAAGAGCTTGGTTAACTAAGAACCGACACACTCTTACTTATCTATCAGCCTTGAGCTAAACAGACACCTTTCTGCACAATGCAACTTGTTCATAATCATAACTACAATTACCAGTGAGCATAGTATTTTTGCTTGGTGAAGCTACAAGCGGACAGACACAGAATGTGGTATAACGGACTAGATGCATATGCTTTAAAACTTAAAACTTACATAACTTCAAACGGATAAATAATGCAGGTGAGTGTACATCATGTAGCTCCCATGGGAAGGTAAGGTAACCAGCGCATTCTAGAGATGAGATCAGGGCCGACTTTCGGACCGGCCCGGTCCTGAGTCACCAATTTCAGGCCCTGGCCCGGCCCTTCCCTGAGTGCCGTTTTGATCTGCGCGGCCCTGCCCTGCCCTGAAAAGCCCTGATTTTTTTAAAAATTCTTCTATGAGGTGTTCTGAAGTTCTATGAAGTGAAACGTGTTGTGTTTTGAAATATTTGGAGTCTGAAGAAGCTATGCGTAACGAAAATTTAAGCATCCTACCGCACTAAGGAAATTAAGCGGAGGACTAAATTAGCCCTCAGCTTTGTTACCCCATGCTTAATACCTCGGTTGAACTATCGAAGTGGTTTACTGTTTTAGTGAGCTAAAATAGGCTAGTTACATTAGTAGGTTGAACTCGAAAGCAGACCTACACAAGCAGGCACGCAAACTAAAATTGCACTACAATTTCAAAAAGCAGTACGCAACCTCAAACAATATTTGGCACATGCAGTCTCATTTGGTGGGAAGAAAGCAAGAAAGTTTGAATTCTGGAAGGCAAATACAATTATTACAATTGGAAGGTGTATATCTTCAATAGATAAATATGTAAAAAAACGTCAGGGCTTGGCAGGGCCGGACAGGGAAGCTAGCTTAACCTTTCCTAATGGAAATGGCCTGCGAGATGCTCGGCACATTAAGGCCGAAATCTGGGGGGGGGGGGGTACGGCTTACCGTTGTTCAACATGTGTTTATAGGCGTTTGAACTAAAACGCATCTGATTGGCTAATCCCCTACCTTATGTCAAATTTACGTGTATAAGCGGACCCCCCCGACATCTCGGGGGGGGATGTCCCGCTTAACGTTGCTAAGCGTGCGTTTGTATGTGACTGAACTGAAATGTATTTGATTGGCTACTTAGCTACCGTAATCCTCATCAATGCATTTCAGTTTTTCTAATATATATAATTGACGAAATCGTCTGTTCGTGATAGCTGTTTTACGTTCTATATATACATAAATAGCTTTGTTCTAGGTTCTTCCAAAGGATTTTGTGATTATTGTCTGACCTTCGTTTCTGTACTTCTGATAATATTTTCCTTTCCGATCACTCTTTGGTTTTGTTTAAAAGTAAGGATTTGCTGTCTTCTATATATCTATAAATTTCTATCTATAAATTAATATATGTTGGTTGGTGCTTGAAACAGTAAATCCTGCTATAAGGGAAGCAGGCGTGGGAAAGCTTGATAAGCCTAATATGGAAGGTCAACCAATGGCCCTATGGTATCGTTGCGGGATTTAAAGCAGAAGGGCCGTGGTTCAATTCCCCAGATGGATCAATACTTTCAATCCTGATTGCGAAGCTTCCTATGTCCTGGGCCGGTTCCATAAAACTTTGACTAGCATGCTGGTGCTAGCATGCGAGAACTCGCAACGCTAGTGCTAGTCGTCGAGTCAAGTGTACCATAAAACTTTTCGCTTGACTCGGCGCAATTAGCTAAGCGAGTCCGGCGACTCGACAAACTAGCAGTGCTAGTGCGAGGACTAACACTGCGAGTGCAAGTTCGCCAGAAAATAACCATAATCATGTAAAAAATTGCATAAAATTCAAATCTCAATGAAACTTTGTAAAACTTGCAGACATTGGAAAAAAGATTCAAAAACGTGCGTCTCTTGAGTTTTTAGTTTATTTTGATAAAAAATGAAAAAATTATCACACTTTAATTATCACTTCTCTAGTCAAAATAGACTAGAGAACTAGACGGATGCTAGTAGCGTACTAGCAAGGCAAGACGAAAGTTTTATGGAACCCGATTAGTCTACTAGTGTTCAAACTTGTGAGAAGCTAGACTCGCAAGTCGAGCGCTAGTAGCTACTCGACTGTGAGGGTTTTATGATACACTTGAGGCACTAGACTCGACAACTAGCATGAGTCTAGTTGTCGAGTCTAGTACTCGCAAACTTTTATGGAACCGGCCCTGGTTTTAAGGACGCATGGTGCCTGACGCCCTTCGGCTTCGGCTAGCGGGCTAGCCTTCGGACTTCTTGGTCCACCAGCCCTTTATGTAAGCACTACATTAGGCTGCCATGAGGATGCTTGGTGAGATTTTACTTGTAGTCTTCCGGTAGTTACCTTTGGGTTGGACCATGTAAAGGGATCTGCGGAAAGTGCGTTGGAAATGGACCTCTTGGGCTCTGAATTCCCTATGCTGGATGTGCTCTTGGTTCGATTCCCAGACGAATAGAACGCAGCGGGACGGGTCTTAAGGTGTTGATTCCTTTTGGAGACATCAAATTGCATTGCAACCATTGCAACGCCTTCGTTACTTGGAGTTATTTTTTGTTGCAAATTACAAGTTACAAAAATGAAGCCATTTTGTGTCAAGATGTAGCTTACAATTGCTCCTTTTGATGAATACAATGGAACTAACTTTGGTTTTTCAAAATCATTTTACTTCATTTAGAAGGAGTGTAAGTTTTTAGATTTGTTGTAGACTGAAGTATATTTTTTCGGGAAACATCGATTACAACATTCGCTACCTCTATCAAGAGTTGGGCAACCCTTCTTCCTGCTGCGCCTCAGCGCAGCAGGTCTCTTATGTTTGTTAGGCCCGAGCCGTCACACGCATTTTGCTTGATAAATATACTCTTCCTTCACCGTAAATGCTTGTAAACAATGGTTTAGGATAGGGCTAGTATGATTTGTGTGTGAAATCTTGTCTTTCATTCCAAAGAACATCTGTTTCCGATTCATATATGTACATATTACGCATATATGTATGGGATTACTTTCAATTCCAAAATAGGAAGTGTCTATTCTCTGTTCTAATTGATGACTCGTCGTTACAGTTAAATTTTTGTCATTAATATCCCAGCTCAGCAAAGATTTCTCAAATATGATAAAGCTTACAAGAACAAGAACTATATACAAATGCTGAACAGTTTAAACTTTATTTTCGATATAAAGATGAATTCCTCAAGCTTTATAAAAACTCTTGTAACAATGTTTTGCACGTAAATTTTCTGTAGTAAGCAATTAAGAGCTCTCTTATAAAATAGTTAGCTGCACAGCAGGTTTACAATTACTTAAATGTCCGTCCAGCTTAAACTGAACATTTTTGCACAAAATCTTGCTTGTTAGATATTATGAAATTGCTTGAAACTGAAATGACATGAAATCGAAAATATGGTAGGTATATACTTTGGTAAATTTTATGTTCCCACAACGGGGCTCGATCAACGATATTGTGCATATTGCAATTTCAGTTGGAATGATTTAGATTTATCACAATATATACATTTTAGATTGTGCAAGAATACGAACGTGCCGTCATATTTCGCCTTGGACGTATTCAAGGAGGTGCCAAAGGCCCTGGTTAGTCAATATTCAGTAACGGTATTAGGTTGTCATAATATATTAACATAGGATCGAGTCCTGGGGGGGCTTGCCCCCAACAAATTTTGAGGGGGCTTGTACCTTGAACAAACATTTTCAGGTTGCTTGTACCTCAAGAATGGATTTGTAAAAGTTTTGAAAAAATAACGTTTATTTTATTAAAATTTGCAATTTTCTATCAAGATGTGCAAAAAATCTTCAATTTCTGGAAAACATTTCAAACTTTTGCCCGGTTTTCCCCAATAATTAAACATTTTAGCTAAAAAATTCCAGCTAACCAGGAAATTTTTTAAAATTTTACTGCAAAAAACTAATTTTTCCGGCTGTTTCTTGGTTACCCCTTGGCCATTTTTTCGTTACCCCTTGTCTCCGACCCCGATAGGGCTTGTACCTTATCCGGGTTGGGGGGCTTGGACTCCCAGACCCCCCGCTTTAACCTATGGTTGTCATACTGTCAATCCATACTTGTTATGCAGGGAATACTGCATAATTAATTACTATAAATAGTAATTAGGTCTGCTTTTGAGGCATTTTATCCCGTATCCAATTTTGCTCACTATCCTATTTTGTAGTCCAAGAGGGACAAATATTTTATTTGTATCTCCTTCTACTGTTAAAGTCGAGTAAATTCAGTCTCAATTCAGCGATTGTTCATTCCACATCACTTTATTCCAAAGGAAACTGTCAGCAAACCTTAAACAAATCAAATCACTAGCTGTATATATTACTGTGGGTGAGCGGACTTTGTAGAATTTCAGTTTGGCTTTCGAAAATGTTTGAATCTGGCAAGATGCCAAATTTCATTGCCTTCGAACGTGGCCAAGAGATTTAATAATAAATAATATAATATAATATAATTCTTATAATAAATAGATAACAATTAAAACTTGTAATTCAGCAATGATACAGTATATATGTATGCATGTGTATGTCGGCATGTTTCCAACAGAACCAGATGCTGGTTTAGTATTTGCTCAGGTATAGTAATTTTCACCCGGACCCGATACCCAAACTAAAATTTGAAACATATTTTTGTTTTCAGGTCTGTTTTTCATTATTCCTTGCATCGATTCTTACCGAAAGGTTGACTTACGGGTTATTTCATTCGATGTACCACCGCAAGAGGTATACCTATGGAATTTAAGTGTATCCTAAATCGATTGATTGAAATCGTTAAAGTAGAACTGCGCTAATTATGTGGTTACCAATTATGTTTTTATTTTTAATTCTGCATTTTTTCCGGTGAATACTTGCTGTTTACTCATTGTTACGTTTAGTGTTCACTTGTTTTTGTTTCGTTTATCTTACATTCTTTAACTGTGAACACAGACATCTGTAAAGAGTATACCATTTTTATTATCTGTCAAATTGGACCAAAATGTGATATCTACTAACATAGAAGTATACCATGCTTTTTGTCTCATTCTTTCCAAGGCAGACTACGAATTGTAACAAATTTTGCGCTCCGATCACTGTAACTTTATCTAATGTTTTAGATACTGTCCAAAGATTCTGTAACGGTTGCCGTGGATGCGGTGGTTTATTTTCGCATTTCCAATCCGATAATGTCAGTTACAAATGTGGAAGATGTTTACGAGTGCACTCGCTTGTTGGCACAGACTACTCTTCGCAATATCTTGGGAACAAAGACATTGTCAGAAATGTTGGCAGACAGGGAAGGAATTGCTCATCATATGCAAGTATAGACTGTTCAATTTTATTTTTAAATAGTATGTTTCAGTTCGCCCAATGACGATTTCTGTAATTCTGCAAGGGAAGCAGGTGTAGGAAAGATTGAATTGATAAGTCTGTAACGGGAGTTCAGCTGATGGCCCTGTGGTGTAGTTGGTTAGCATGTCTGCTCCGGAGTCAGAACGGCCGTAGTTCGAAACCCGACTGGGCCAATTTTTTACTTTCAATGGTGAGTGAAAAGCTGAACCTCCCTCTTCCCTTCTCTCTTCTAGGTCCTGGCTTCATAGGTACGAGGGTACCTTCGAGCTTGTCCTTGGTTTCTTCTTGATCCACCAGCCCTGGTAGAAGCGCTACAATTCAATTCAAAGTGTTTTCCGTGTCCAACTCAAAATATATTATGTTTATTACAGAAGTAGGTAACAATTAGGTTTATCACTAGATAGTCTTCTAGACCGACGCAGAAATTTTACTTACACGACTAAGCTAAATCACACTCAGCAGTTTATTCAGCACAGTCAAATTAATTGAACAATTTTGTTTTTAATATCTTATCATGCTTGTTAATGTCCTTTTCATTAAGAGCACTTTGGACATAGCGACTGATCCCTGGGGTGTAAAAGTTGATAGAGTTGAAGTAAAGGACATTCGTCTTCCAGTTCAAATGCAAAGAGCCATGGCCGCTGAAGCTGAGGCTTTTCGGGATGCCAGAGCAAAGGTCAGTTATTTAGTAGATGTAGGTACAGTCACGAGCTTAGGATCACCTTAACAGGGGAGGACATGGTCAACCTTTCACAGAAACGTTGAAAAATAGAAATAAGCTATGTAATTCTGTTTCCTAGTATTTAGCTAGGCTGTTGGAGTACCTAATAGTCTATTGCAAAAGCAGGACCTTTTCGGTTTCTCTTGAGAGCCACACATTTGCTAAATGTAATGTCTGACGCTAGCATTTCTAACGTTGCATCTTTAAAAACGCTGAGTTCAAATCTATAAATTTCCAGAAGTTAGTTTTTCTGAAGGCCTTTTCCGGGGACAGTTAAGCCTAGTTAAACGAGTTAAAATTAAGTAATTGAAGGAGAAGAGTGAAAAGAGAAAAATTCAAACTTAGCCAGAGTAAACTAAGGCTAAAAGAGGTAATTTTGCCTGTACTGCTTTAATCTATTACATACGTACTTACTCTTTCCCAAAAACCCGAAGAAACTTAATTTTTGGTTAGCCTAATTTTTCGATTTTCCAAGAGGCATCTCAACATGAGAAGTTCCAGAGATGGGTCACTTCACTTGTCCATGATCTGCAGACCCGTTCATCCGGTGAATCTATTTCCCAAAAAATCCAAAACCCTACTAAAGGTTTCATTGGCTGTTCCTTTTGTACAACCAACCTTAGCTGTCCACACAGCCACAGCCACGCACGCAGCCAACACAGCTACTGTACAGCCAATTAAAATGCTTTAGTAAAATTACAATTCGGGTGTGTTTTAGTAAGAGTTCGTAATTAATTCCTTTATATATAGAATATACATATAACGATTGCAATTGCAATATAAAGATTGCGATTCTTATATATAGTGCAATTATGCACTCTTTTTTTAGGTTGTCGCAGCGGAAGGGGAGCAACGCGCCAGCAGAGCACTCAAAGAGGCTGCAGACGTTATCAGTCAAACTCCGACGGCCCTTCAGCTGCGATACCTCCAGACTCTCACTCATATTTCAGCCGAAAAGAACAGCACCATCATTTTCCCACTTCCTATGGATTTACTTAGCAACTTTGTGGGAAAGCAGCAATCTACTTTTGTACCTATAAAGCCTGAAAGTGCATGAATCCGCACAGTTACAGTACACTTTGATCCGAGCTACAATACTTCGCTTACTATTCCAGGCTTCTCTCTGTCCGTCATAGTCATATGCATATATTTCGTCTGTATAATGTATGTACGTATATATGTTCATTATTTGTACTCTTGTTATTACTAATATTACAAACTCTACTGTTCGCTAAGGTACGGAAATATTGGTTATATTTTCACAACAGTGGTCGGATAAGTTTTGTTTGATTTGTGAAACTCTTTCAAAATCACAGCAAGCAAGTAGGTGCGGGAGGAAACAAAACCTCATTGCAAAAGATATGCCTAGAAGTACCCATTTAGGAGGCTACTTATGTAAGAGAATGTTTGAGAGCTGTCTGGGAGGAGTTAGAGTACCTAAAATCGTTTCAAAAGACTGCTGCTCCCAATTTAGCAGGAAAGTTAGGAGCGGTGACCACTGGCCAGCTTAGTTAGGACTAGGGGGAACGTTTCGACCCTTTAGAGAAACCCATTTATCAAAAGTGACCGCCTAAGTTGAGTTTAGGCGCGCTCCGTCTAAGGTTGCTAGGTTTAGGAGTTTTTTTTCTGCTATGCGGCACAGAAGATTTGAACACTGCTGAATTCCAGAGTCAACGACTTTTATGTCTTACAATAGTTCGTTTACTCATATTGTATTAAAATATAGTAAAACAAAAATTTAAATCATACAAAATTACAAGTGCAGATTAAAAATTATGGATCAAAATAAACAGTTAAGATAATCCAGTTTGATGGGGTCTAGGACACCTTTAATTTTCCAACTTAAATCTAAAACTTCGGCTTTTCTGGGGCTGGTGCCATGCTGAAATAAAAACCTAACAATTGCAATGTGACATGAATTTCTTTTGACTTATCTGTATCTGACGTCCATACTTTTAATTAACTGCACAGTTATTAGCTTATTCTTATCGAGCTGACTGATATTACATTCCATGATGGTGGCTTGCAGATGGTACTGATATTGACTGACAGTCCTCCAGTTCTAGAGTAATGTTAACAAGTCAAAAGGCATCAAGTGGTTCCCGCCCGTCATTTTTCCGTTTATATATTGAATGGGTTCCTTTTCAACAAAGGCATTGAGATTTGAACTCTGCGTCCATTGCAACTGCTTTCCAGCTCATCGACAACTATAGATTGATTCCAATGTGAGCTGCATCTGACAACTTTGAATATTTACCCATTTTGATCCACTCTGGTCATTTTTAACCCTAACCAAGCTCTGTAACTCATTATCCCCACACTTTCACGCTTTGGTCCTATTACAACTTTTTATCTACGTAACGAGAGCTTTCGAACGATGCCCATATCAACCCAATTGGACAAGTTTCAATTTTGACCCATTTGACCGGTTTTGGCAATTTTTGACCCTTTTGTGGCTCCGTAACTCATTTTTCCGACATTTTTAAGCTTTTGCCCTGTTACAACTTTTTATCTACGCAACGAGAGCTTTCGAATGATACCCATATTTGGGGGTTTCCGTTACTTTCAATTTTGACCACTTGCATCATCACCGTATGGAGTACTTTGCACATTGCGCAGTACTATTGTACCCAGGTGCCCGGAGGGTCTTCCCGCATCGGGTGCCACCCTACATGGAAAATTTCAAGCCAACTAATTGACAGCTCGAGATAAAGGCGGAAAACTCCTTCAAACGGCCGTTTTGGCCGTTTTTGGCCATTTCTGACACTTTTTCGCCTCATAACTCAAAATTGGTGCATTTTCAGGCCTTAACCCAGTTACAACTTTTTTATTACTCGCCGAGAGCTTTGGAATAATACCAAAATTAGCTCATTTGGACAACTTCTTTATTTTACTCATTTTTACTCACGGGGCTGCTCCGGGAGCACCTCTGCTCCCTCGGGGCTCCCCGCGCTTCCGGGAGCAGTTAAGGTCCATGCGCAGTTTCACTGAAGATTTCAGCCCGATCGTCCCAGCCAATCTCGAGATAGACAGGGTGGGGGACACGAAATTGTGGACAATAATAATAAAAAAATTAAACATGTCCAGAACATAGGGTTCCAAACCCTTTGGAAAAGGGCGGGGACCCAACAACATGACCAGAAATGGCTAACGACAGCGTACTCATTCCGAGTGTTATCAGCCTGTGAGACGATCGGCATATTAAGGATAAAATCTCGGCTTCTACACACTCGTGCGTTGGTCATTGGACACATTCTTGACCGGTAACTCAGCACACGGCCATCAGAGTGTTTTCAAAATATCAACTTAAATTGAAGTTAAATACCTGTAACAAAGAATAAGAGAGAAAAATAACTAAAACAAATTAGATTGGTTACTGTGGTAGAATCCAAGCCTTAAATTGTTCAGGCAAATAGGAGAGTGGCAGAAATAGTCCCAGGGCATCGTGGCCCACAAAATAGTTTGATCTGGGAAAACGAGCGGTAACAGCATGAACGTAAATCTCCACTACGTCTGATGTTGTACTGCTCAGCATCTGTCCAATCTTTTCTCTCAAGGCCACCTTAGCTGAAATAGTCAAAAAAATTTGGGTTGAATTTACACACCATTACCGCTTAAAACATCTAAATTAGTCAAAAATACTGACGGATCGATTAGAAGCTAACTTCAGATCACTCCAAACTTAAGATTAGGAGTGAACTGTATGTATACTTTCCAGTATTGCACCAACTTCTGTTGGATATAAACAATGGTTTTAGTATGAGTTTTTATGGTAAGGTAAATTGGCAGCTGCCGGAGCAGTGCAGCTCTCTCGACTCAGACCCCCTGAGATACAGGTGTTTTTCATGAAGGTATTGTAACTGTAAACTATATGTAATTGTTTTTGTAAACTGACTTGGAATCTACGAAGACAAATTTGAAGCAAAACAAACTGTCGAAGGAAGTTGAATCAGGAACCATCAAAAATTCATAATCAGGAACCATCCAACAACGGCTTTTGATGTGTCTCCAAAAGCCTTCCCAACATGAGCTTACATTTTTCATACCAGGCTGAGGTATATATTTTCCGTAAGTAGTCTGGCAAGGAACGTCTTTTCAGTTCTCCCTGATCAACGAATTTGTCCAAGTTGATCATCGGAGTGGGATGATATCCAGGCGATACTGTGATGACTTTGATTCCTAACTGAGCCGCTTCACATCTTAACAAAAGTAGGGTAAGAAGATTAAAGTAGAAAATAAAACAGAATCAAGTGTAAGCATTAAACTGAACTAGAAAATTAGAAATGATTTTTGTTCTGCATTTGTTATAAACGCTATGTATTATGAGCTCGCTACATCCTCTGCACGCTATCGGCCTACCCCCCCCCCATAAATCAGACCCCCCTTGACCCCACCCCTATACATGTACGGCGTCCAAACGGGGGGTCGGGGTCTATGTTAGTATAATTACATGTTAAACTTAACGGGGCCCCAATTTGTGTATGGGGTTTAAGCTTGTATGATTTACACATCTGTGTACAAAATATACAAGCACGAGCCCGACCCCCCGTTTGGACGCCGTACATGTATAGGGGCGGGGTGAGGGGGGTCTGATTTATGGGGGGGGGGGTCAGCCGATAGCGCGCATCGGATGTAGCGAGCTCATAATACATAGAGTATGCCAGCTGTCATACTCTTATGTATTATGTACTCTTGGTGTGAGTGAACACTAACATTCACAGAAGCTTAACGCGTAATGCGTAGATACCTTAAACACCGAAACACTACTATATATATGTACGAATTCAGCGACAGTAGTATATATTATATAGGAGACCTATACTACTAGCAACCGTCATTTTACCTTAATACTTCAGAATATCCTCTGATTGCAAATTTGCTAGATGTATAGGTTCCAGTTCCCTGCATTCCGACATAAGAAAGGACACTACACATTTGGACGATTCTTCCTTCACCCTTCAATATCAGGGGCAAAAATTGATTTATTATTCTAACTTGGCCAAGAAAATTGACGTCTAAGGATCGCTGAAAGTCACTGGCAGTGCACCAAAGTGCAGGACAGACATTGTCTGCGATTCCAGCATTGTTAATCACGGCCCACAGCCCTAGAAAAAAAAGAAATAATAATAACAATAATAAATGAGAATTTAGCAATTAGGAATTATATATCTCATCTCAGCCTTACAATCTTTCCAGTTGTAATGCTAGTAGAAGGTGTCCTGACTACTAAGCACTACGAGATGGGTACTGCGCACAAGGATACGGCAGACCTGAAGGAGATGTTGTTCCAGTCGACCTGTATCAACAACCTCGCCAAACTAGCTAATGGAACAACAGTGACCCTAACTCAGAGATAAACCAAACAATACCACAAAAATACACTCAAACCTAGTCTCAGACTGCCAGATTTCTAACTACCTAACTGCCTACCGAACAATAAATGCTATGGCCTAATTCTACAAACAATTGGAGACCTTATTTACTTTTTAAACCTAACTAAAATATTTTCACGAGACAATAAAAATTAGTTTCATAAATCCAAACAAAGCAAATCAAAACAAAATGGCCTGACAGATACTCAAACAGACATTTGACAACTTACTAATTACCAACATTCAGTTATAACCATCGATAAAAGGCCATAAAGCATCCACAGAAAATATTTATAATTGAGGGCTAATCTGGCCGGTACGACCAGATCGGGGGACGGTTAAATATAAGCAAAGGGGAAAACCAGAATTTACGCAGGCAACCAAGCGGTAAAGAAACGCAAAGAAAAACCAGGGATCCTAGCTGACAGGGGACAATAGTCAAAGAAAAACAATGGGAAACGTGAATATAAAGAAATACGCCTATATGGGAGACCGCGAAAACGCAACCACTCGAGACAACAGAAAAACTATTAACTGACTACTTTTCGTTCTTGCGTCGGACCACCCCCCTAACTAGCCAATCAGATAAGAGTATTGATTTTTAAGAGCAGCCTGGAAAGTTTTCATTGGGTAGAGGTTCCTATCTAGTTTTGTGATTCGAAAGCGCCGCCTAGCGGCTGAATAAAAACACGTCATTAAAAAGCCAGTTTGGGAACAAATCTTAGCACATGAATTTCAAATGAATAATTTCTAACATTTCTACAAATACGCATACTTAGAAACACACTATTAACACATCAAACACATAATTTTCAAAGGCATCAATTTCAGACACATAAATTTCTTAACATTTGCAAAAACACACATA
>JASAND010031028.1:0-21026 GCA_030248195.1 Trissonchulus latispiculum
TTCCATTTTCTTTACATATACATACTGCTGACGACTGAAACAAGCTTAGAGCTTAAGGTGGTGGTATCCTTTTGTGCAGTGCTTTTGTGGTGATTTTTTGAAACTCTAACTTTCGCAATTTTGGGAGTTGCAAAGAGCTTTATACATCGTTTTAAAGCTTTATCTGTACATTCACATGAGCTTACAGAACTGGCAAAATTAGCAAAAAAATAGCAGAAATGTTCTGCCAAGCTGACATCTAACAGAATGAATATAGACCAAAAGTTTTTGAACATCGATTTCTCAAAACTGAAGAATCGGCCAAAAGTTCCTTTTGCGCCACGATATGAAGGACATATGGGCCGAGGGACGTTTTTTTGGATTTGGCTCAGCAGGTCTTAACGTTCGAGAAAATCGGCCAAATGCACAGTAACACGAAATTTCGCAACTTCACATTGAGTTTTCTTGCTACTCAATATGTTTTAGCCCAAACCAAGAAAAACGTCCCTTCCCAGAAGTGCGAATTTCGATTCTGCCGAAAATCTCCGGAATCCGTCGAGTAGTTTTTGAGAAATCGATGTTCGAAACAAAATCATCGCAGTTTTGCCAAAATGGTTTTTCGGCCAAATCTCTAGCTGAAAGCAATAAAGTCCGGCTAATACGCATTCATAAAATGTGCATTTGGACGATGTATCGATTGAGTATAACTAAGTCAATTTTGTCCTTAACATGTGGCAGTAATTTTGAAAAAACTGATTTCCTCGAAAATGGCCATTTTTTGACCCTAAAAACAGTTTTTTGCTTATACTGACTTAACCACTGGAGATAGCTCAACGGTTGTAAGAGCAAAAATGTTCATTTTCGAGTCCTCTTTCCAGCCATACCAACCAATCCCGTGTCTTGTCTACCTACTGGGAGCTTAAGGCCAAAAACTGAAACTTTCTTATCTTTTGGTCTAAGAATACGGGACTGGTCCTAAAATGTTAAAGAGTACGGAAATAGGTTATTTCGTAAGTTTTAGCCTTTTGCGTAAAGGATTAAAGCCGTAGGAGTCAAAAATACCCGAAAGGAAACCAGCACCTTAAGCTGCACACCTTTGGAAAGCTGAGGATGTGCTCTCTTCAATGCTCTAAGCCATTTTGCTTAAGGTGGTGATTCCCTTTGGTCACATATTGTTATTTGGCGGCGTAAATCAAGATGAAATTTGATGAAACTTTCCGAAATAAGTTCTTTTAGCGTTCTAACACCCTCCGCGCAATCACGATTCAAAAATTGGAGATTTCCGGTCAGAATGGTTTTTTCTAATTTCTGAATGTTTGGCATTTGCGATACAGTTATGACTATATTCATTCGAAAGATCTCATTGAGCTTCACATTTTTGCTTTTTAAAGCAAGTTTCTAGCTTTTCTCTACTGTGAGATATAGCCGTTTTTCTTGTTGTGGCGTCGAAACCTTGTCATTTTTGCAGAAATCAAATAATCCAACATTTCTCGAACCTCGCAAGCCGTAAAATCAAACTAAGGGCGTCGATCTGAAGGTTTCACAGGGACAAATTATACGACGCATGATCGTCTGCCAACTGCTATCCTGTAGGTTGCTATCATAAAAAATGTAGTTTTTGCAAAAACACGACCAATTTTTTTCCAAAGATTGTGGAGCATTCACCATGCAAGTTGGAGGGCTGCTACTGAAGAATTGTGTTCTACGCAAATATACCCAGGGACGATTTTTTAGTTGCCCCGATTGCTGCTTTCTAGCTAAAGTAATCGCTTGACAAATTTGGAAAAAGTAGGCAAAATCCAGGTTACGCTCACATTCCAGCGTATTTCTCTATAACGAAGAGCGATTTCACAATAAATAAAAAATCGTCCCCAGCTATTTGATGGAGGTATCGAATGATATAACCGATGTCTGGCGAAAAAATTTACTTGAGTCTGCAAAAATTCTGGAAAATTATACTTCTTCTAAAATGTGTTAAAAATATTTAAGAAAAGCGACATTAGCTTCGTGGCATGCATTAAAAAGAGAAAATGTCAAGCTACATTTTGATATAAAAATGGTTTCTTAACTCCAAGTAATGAATGAGTAATAATGGTGCAAACTTTATGCGGCCAAAGGGAATCACCGCCTTAAGCCTAGACCTACAAAGTTTTACTTGTCAAAGTTTAGCTAAAATCGACTAAAACGGCAAATTTAGGAAAAGTTTTCAAAATAACATTTTATAGAGACAATCTACAGCAAAACGTATTATAGCACTGGACAGAGCATGTCGTCAGCTTTTCAACGATGTGTGACTTAGCTCTAAGGTTGTGTCAGTCGCCAGCAGCATGCTGTTGAAATTGACCAATTTTGCTTAGGAGGGACTTCCTTGATATGATCCCCCAATTCGAATCAGCCCTGTGGAACCACCTCCTTCAACGGTTGGGTATTGAACATCGTCGAACTACTGCGTATCAGTGTAACGGGATGGTAGAGCGTTTCCATCGTACTTTAAAAGAAATCTGCGGTGTGTATGCAGCAGCAAAAGCTGGTACACATCGTTACCAATGGTCCTTCTTAGTCTCAGAGCTACCGTGGGTTCTCAGTGTCTCCCTCCCAAATGACCTATGGGACAGAACTTACGTTGCCAGGTGACTTCTTTCACCAATCTCCTTCGGTGGACAACTCCCTAAATTCATAGAGAAACTTTTCGCTGAAACAGCTTCATTTCGCTCTCCAGACCGTCAATATACCATCAAAGGCTATCTCCTCAATTTGCTCGGCTCGCCTCTTGCTTAATTTTAATTGCGTGTAATTCCAACCAGTCAAAATGCGTGCTCATTTCTGATTGGCTGAATTTCCAACCAATCAACGCTTGCTCGATTTTGGTTGGATGAAATTCCAACCAATCAGAACACTTGCTTGATTTTGATTGACTGAAATTCCAACGAATCAGAACGCTTGCTCCATTAACAATGGCTGAAATTCCAACCAATCCGAACGCTTGCTCGATTAGGATTGTCTGAATTTCCAACCAAACAGGAAGCTTGCTTCATTTTGATTGGCTGAAATTCCAGCCAATCAGAACGGTTGCTCCATTAGTTGAAAATTGAGATTACAAAGTTACTTTCAAGTTTCGTTCATACCAGTGGTTTTCGCTTAATTACTCGTTAATTAACATAATTAGTTAGTATAAGTTTTATATTATTAAAACCTGCAAGCTTTGCTCTTTCAGAATATCCAACAATATTTACCCTTTCTGTGGTTCGTTTTCATTTTACAAGCTGATTAATAAGCCACATACTGAATTTAAATCGGCCTCCAGATTTGGTTGGTCACGGTGTTTCTAATTAAAGTTGCATATTAATTAACATCAATAATTAGGTTAAAACTTTGATAAACAAATTCAGCAGGTCTTCCTCTTTAAAATAAGCACAAAATAATTGGTGCTTCTGTGGTTCGATTTTATTTTACAAGCCGATTTGTAAGCCACATGTTGAAGTTCAAGTAGGCCTCCAGACTTGGATGGTCCTAGTGGTTTAAATTAAAAGTTCCACATTAATTAACATCAATAATGAGGTTAAAACTTCTATAAACAAATTCAGCAGGACTTCCTCTTCAAAACAAGCACAAAATAATTGGTGCTTCTGTGGTTCGATTTTGCGTTATGCTTGATTTTCTGACCTAACCGGGAGAGCTCGGCTCGTCCCTCAAGTATTGTGATTATTAATAGTTTAGACTTCATTTTAAGCTTAATTAAAGTTTATGTTTAATTAAGTTCATCCATATCCTAGCTAATTAATTAATGAAAGTTAAGTTAATTAAGTTTAAAGTTTAATTAATTTGGTTTCTACTGGTTTTAAAGCAAAAGGGAAGCTCGGCTTGCCCTTTCACTGAACTTAACTAGTTTTGCTTAGCTTGTGTGGAATTCTTTTGAAGTTTTTCTCTTTTGCAAAGTTTTGGTTTTGTAATTTAAGGGAAGACTTTTATGTCTTCCCTTATTGCCAATTTGGAGTAACAGATGCGTTACTTTTGTAACTGTACAAATTCTCCGCTCTTTGAGTCCAGCTCGGCTGAGACTCAAAGGCAAAAGAAAAAGAGGGGAACTGAAAGAAAAGTTATATTTTCTAATTCATGTCTTAGCTACTTAATTGTTGTGTTTTGTATTGTGTATTTTGTATTTTGTGAAAGGCTCGTACCTACTAAGTTAGTTAATTAATTAATTTACCTACCTCATCAGCAGTCTACTAAGTCTTAGTTAAGGGCACCCTCTGGTCCAGGTTTTAGAAAGGTGTTGCGTCTTGTTTTTCTCTTTTAGCGAGAAATTGACGTAGTGTCAATTTCTCGCCTGAGTGCGTTTGCCTTAAGTGTTATTCCTAATTTTATCTTTCTCTTAATTTTACAATAGGGGAAAGGGATTAGTTTAATTGCCCTTTCCCCGCTTGTGTAAACACTTCAGAGCCCGCCAAAAATCACGTTATGATTACAACTAATTTGACCCAATCAGAATCATTTAGTGCGCGCCTTTTTGCGCGGAGGACAATTTCGGCCAATCAGACGAATGATTGCCGAAATTGTCGTGATTGACAGGTAGACTTGTTTTGCACTTCAGTCTTACCTCGTCTTCCGAACCGTACGGCCGCTTTTGGCCTCTCCCTTCACTCCCCCCTTGTTTTCTCTATATAGGGCGTTACTATGCCCAGATTCTCCCCCACTCCGGAATGGGAGCTAGTGTATTAACACTAGCCCCTTGTCAATTTTTGGGGTTTTTAGATTAAGAGGTGGGTTTAGGTCTACATCCCACCATAGGTCTTCCCCCTTTATTTTCTCTTTCAAATGCCTAGTTTTTTAAAAGGCGATTTCCCTCCTTTTCTGGGAATCGCCTCTGAGATTCTTACAGGACCCAGAGGTCCTTTTTCGAAAATACCCCTGAGAATTGTCCTTTAATTTAAATTTTTTATTCACTGTTATAAATGATTCTGATGATTTGTAATATCTATGCAGATATTACCTGGGTCGCGTGGATTTCCGAAAGGAAATCCACTGAGAAGCTTCGACTTTTGGGAACTCTCCCAAAAATCCCCAAATTTCAACGTTAACTCAAATTCCCTCAATTTTTAACCACAGAACTCACGCTCAAATTTTTACACAGTATCACGCACTTTTCAAACTTGCAATCTCAGCTTCTTAGGGATTATTCCTGGACCCAGGAAATATCGTGTTAGGATCTTTCTCTGAAAGATCCTAACGGTTTTAACCCATTTGATTCAGGTTAGCCTCTGCCTGCCTTTGCCGAGCCGCTGCCTGGATCATCACCTTGCCTTGCCTTGCCTGAATCGGTTTTAACCCATTTGATTCAGGTTGCGCTCAAGCCCTGTCTTGCCTTGCCTTCCTGGATCATAGTCTTTCTCTGCCTGGCCCTGCCTGCTGATCATCGCTGCTCAATCAGTGGATCTCGCCTGCCGTGCCAACCCTTCCCCATCTGCTGCTTACCAGTCCTCCTTGGTTCCCTTGGACCCGGATTCTCCATCTCATTCCTTCTGTCTCACCGGTGTGAGTTCCCTTGTGGATCCCCCGGATTCTCTGCTCTTCTCTTTCCTCCAGCGGTCCCGGAACCTAAGGTGCTTCTATCAAACAAACTAGTAACTTTCTTTCTTTTATCGGGATAAACAGTCTGCCAGGGCTGGACGGAGTGCACTGACTTTGGATCTTGCTTTTACAGGGTGATTTATCCGACACCCTTTGCCAGGAACTTGTCTTCACGGGTGATTTATCCGACACCCACGTCAACAGTACAGCTCAGCTTCTCAGTGCACTGCCGATCCCCCCTGGTTGAGGCTTGCTCCCTTGACCAGACGACATACCTGCCATCTACAGCTGTCCTTATCGAACTTTCCGCCGCTTATCGGCTCAATGCGCCTGTTGTAAGGCTTCAAACTTTCGGTTGTGGTTCCTAGTTGGGGACCCATAAACTTGATTAAGAAGACAGATCTAAAACTCTTTGAACTTTTAATTATCATGTACTGTTTCAATCTTTGTTTCTCGTGCTATTTCCATTATCCTTGCTAAAATTTATCTTCATTGACTGAAGCTTTTGGGGAAATCCAGAATCCGTATAAACTTCTTGAAAACGTTCGAATTTACCATTGGCCGCTTCCTTAGGCAGGAAGTTGGATATTAGCTTCTGGTTATCTGCCGAGCGGGTAGTCAGGACTAATATCTAGTGCCCGGGAAAGGGTGGAAGTCCGCGCAATATTGATTGTTTCAGTTAAAAGAAAAGCACATAGGACACCTCAAGCATATAGGCGGACCCCCTCGATACCTTATAGTTAGAAAGCGAATATAGTGATCATTTTGTTGGAAACTGTACAAAACTCGCGATCTATAAACAATTCATTCGAAATTTTCATAGGTTTCAGGTTATAGCTAGAAGTCAGTACGTCAAAGTTTTCACGTTAAAGTTTATTCAGGGATTAATTTGTACATCAGACTGCTGGTTAGGTTTAGGTCATTATATAGGTCTAGATCTAATTCTTCAAAGGTTTGGTGTTTTGACTGTGTGTTCGTGGTTCGATTTAAGCGATTGTATCTGCTCTTGTATTAGCTGTATTGTGTACTCTGTTCTGATTGTTCTGGTAATTTGTGGTATTTTGCACAGTTAGTAATAATTTGATGAGCTGTACCTACTTACTTGTATAACCTACAGTCTGTAACTCTTCATCCCTTTTTCGTCTGCACATAACTGTTGTAAATTAAATCCTAAAATTTATAGGTTCTGTGGTCCATTCTGCTAGGATCTTAGGATTTAGTTAGGGATCAGTTCGGTCTTACTTAGGACGCTAGTTAGGACTTGGCTTATATCACGCTGGCAGAGTTTGTGCCTGTATTATCTCATTGCAAGTTAGAGTGCGAGCATTGTGGTACAGAGTTGACTGTTAGCTTTGAGCTAGAAACATTCCAGCATCTGAGCGAAGAGACTCTTAGTTTGATTCATCCTATTGTGGTTTGCGGTTGTCTACGTCCCTGGAACGTAGACTAGATTGTTGAGGGAGCTGACGAGGCGATTCCAGGCACTGAGAACTTTGTGCCGAAACATTTCCCCTGGAAGTGTGATAGTTGTACCGAGCAAGAGGTGTTGATCTTCTGCCTGATTCCAGAAGGTACTGACCTGTGGGCATCTGTTGAACACGACAGCTGTTCACTAGACGTGTATTGGCCTTAGACGGAAACGGAGCTTAGAGGAATCGAACTCACGACCTAACACGGACAAATCCCGGATTGGGTAGACCAAAACCAGGCTACTTAGTCCGAAGGATCTAAGAGTCGACCGAGTCGTCTCGTCTGTTCGCACTGCTGTTAGTGCTTTGAAATTAGTGTGTGTGTTGCTGAGAACAGGGTGCCACCGACCCCGGTGCTCTCTCAGCCCTTTCAACTTTCAATAATAATAATAATGGATAGGGATAAATTTATTAAATTGGAAAAGATGGAATTGGAAAATTTTAATTTCTTCGCATTTAAAAGATTTTATTGCAGGTTACAAAATCAATCCATGAACGAGTTTAAGTCGAATATATCCGCTATGGAAAGATTATCCCATCCCAACTGGCCTTTTAACGGCAACCATTTCTAAACTTATCGTCTTTTTACTTTTTACCGAAGTCTGGCTACAATTTACTAGTAAAAATTACTTTTTGGAAAAACAGAACTTTATACACAGAGCTAATATTCGATTTTACCTGGAAATGGCTGGCAATTGAAAGGGGTGCTGAGATAATGAATTAGTAATCGACACAGACCCTAAAAACTGTCGACGAAGTTTACTTAAGGGGGGGCTACTAAAATCGACTTGCCCCGACTTTGTCCGATTGGCCTACTTTTTGGCGAAGATGTAGAGCATGGGTGTGGTCAAAAAATATCGGGTACTGAGATCTTGTCTGCCTTCCAGCCATGTGCAGCCGTCGGGTTTATGTGCCCGACCCCCCCCCCCGTTTTTCACAACAACCAACATAATTAATTAAAAATTTCTGCTGGATGCAAGACCATAGCTTAAAAGTTGCCATTTGCAAATATGATTTGGTACATGTGCCCCGATATGCAGAAAAATACTAGACGTCTGTATCTTATCTGCATCTCTGGTAATTACTGTTCAGAGTTAAAGTTTCGGCCAAAATTTAAAAATTTTTGGCTAACGAAAGGAAAATTTTATTACTGGTGCGAGCTATGAGGCTGTAATTTGGCACAAAAGGAGGCCCTATAGGAGTATACTCATTTGTGCCAAATGGCAAGAAATTTTACCGTGTGAAAAAATTTTTATGTCAACTTTAATCTTCAAAATTTGCCAAAATCGCCATTTTCAGTCTGTCGGATCCTGTGTACTGTAGAGGCTTTCTGCAGCCATAGAAGTCGCAAACCTTCACTAATTGAGCTGAAATTGTTTGTGGGTGTGTTCGACCACGCTGAGTTCAAATATATCAAAAAAATTAAATTTCGAAAAATTAGATTTTTTCGATTTCTGGGGTGCCATTGCTCAAAAAAGGCGGTTTTGGCAATTTTTGAAGATTAAAGTTGACATAAAAATTTTTTCACGCGGCAAAATTTCTTGCATTTGGCACAAATGAGTACTCCTATAGGGCCTCCTTTTGTGCCAAATTACAGCCTCATAGCTCGCACCAGTAATAAAATATTCCTTTCGTTAGCCAAAAATTTTTAATTCGCAATAAAAATATTTACCAAATCATATTTGCAAATGGCAACTTTGAAGCTATGGTCTTGCATCCAGCAGAAATTTTTAATTAATTATGTTGGTTCTTGTGAAAAACGGGGTTCGGGCACATAAACCCGACGGCTGCACATGGCTGGAAGGCAGATAAGATCTCAGTACCCGATATTTTTTTGACCACACCCATGCTCTATATCCTCGCCAAAAGGTAGGCCAATCGGACAAAATCTGGGCAAACCTTTAGTAGCCCCCCTTAACCATTTATTTGTTTATTCAATTACAATTCATTACAAGTTATTCAATTCAAGCCTTTAGCACTTGGTTTTTGATTCCAAAAAATAGACCGTAATTCTGTTTATTTAATCACATGTTTGAGCAGTTTCCACATGCTGTTACTCTGATTCCGTTTCCGCCTTTTAGACCACTTTTCCGTTTCCGTTTCCGCTTTTTACCCCCCGTCTCCTTCTTCTTCGTGCGGTTTTAGACAGCCCATTCAAACAATTAAAAATAAAAAAACGATCTAACGGGTTGATTTGTTAGAAACTCAACATATTGATCTTATTGTTATCTATTCGATTAAGTCGATAACTCATATTATAATAGATGAGCATTGATTATTTGGAAATTTTTCAATTAATTATAATTTAAAATTTTAACATATAAAATTTAGTATTTTAATTTTATGAGTGAGTCTTTTTCTGTTTTAATGCGCAACAAATCTGAATAACATTAAAACATTATTAACTGTTTAACATTTTAATTGGGCTAAATTCCACCCAATTTGACTGTGGGTGCAATTCTGCTTGGCTGAGGAGATAATTGATTGGTAGGAAGTTCAGCCAATCAGAATCGAGTCAGAATCAAGCAATCGTTTCCAAAATGTTTTATTTTAAAACAAGCCATTTTATTTTATTTATGTACTATGTATTTAATGTGCCGAACAGCTGCTAGTTAACAGGTACAACAGTGGTAGTATTCTAAGCTTTTGATATTCTTCCTGAATGAACATTGTATCTTCCACGGTGAATAAGTAGCAATATTCCATCAATGAAAAATACAACGGCGGCAATTAAACTGAGGACCTAAACAAGATAAACTGCATTTAGGACTTGCTTTTTGCTCTTTATACGCGTAGTGTAGAACATATTGGATCACTCTTTATCGTATATGTAATTATCTGCAACGGTTTTTTTATGGTGGCACGATTCGAGTCTCAGTCTGGAGCAGACATCAGAAATGAATGGTAGGTACAATAAAAACAACATGTCCATATATATATATATATCACGTTCACGACAGTATAACCCACCGGTGGGTTAAGCACAGTTTTTCTCATGGGCATCCTAACCCACCGTTGGGTTAGCACGCTGTTACTCTCATGAATGTCCAGCGATAGAGACTTCAAAATGGTCTTATTGTTTCTGATATAGGTTTATTTATTTTTGGCAATTCACTAATAATTTAATTTCACATGGTACAAAGTGAGCAGGGTAACTACATATTACCCATGCCAAACGCTTGAATTTACCTAAAATTAACTTTTCTATGAAGTAGGTAACACTTTGTTCCAAAAATAAGCAGAAACGGTATACATAAGTTAATTGAAAAATAATGTAAGGACTCGTGAGTATGCCTCTGTGAAAACGATTAAACGAATGGTTCGATGACAGAAGTCTCGCATGCAGGAGACAATTTACCAAAAATTGACAACTTGATGTACTCCGGCAAAGGGTATACCTCTTATATATTCGTGTTCTGACACGTCAATTTAGTTCTGTGCTTCTTGTGGAGAAACTTTCGTTACAAATATTTGAGTGAATACTATATTCAAGCAGGTCATTTAACCCAAACAATATCCCTAACCCACCGGTGGGTTAGGCGCCCGCCCAGACCCCCTTACCAGACTCATCGAAATTTATGAGCAATTGCGGTTGGAATGCAGTCATATTTAGCTTCCCACAACAGCCTCTGCTTTACGCACTTAAATGCCATGATTCAGCTATTGACGTGCGCACATCACAGTTGAAATCAAAGAAATTTGTTATTTGGATTTCAGTTGTGAAAGATCTTTGCTGCTGTCAAAGTTCTTTCTTGCTCTCGCGTGTTGGCAAATCTTACCGCTGCTGGGAGCCACGCATGAACGTTCCAAAAGCGGAAAGCGCCAGCATAGAACCATGCTTCCAGAGATCCAATCAGAACACACAAAAGAAAGGCAATTGCGATCAAAACAAGGGCAGCCTGCAAATTGGAACAATCAGTACGGAAATGTTAGATCCAACAACGAAAAATAAAGCAAAACTAAATTTGAATACTAAAAGGATGCAAAAAGGCTCTCTTAAAATAAGCTTCTACGGATGAGACCAACTTTTGAAATAGAATAGCAAGACAATCAGCGTAATGAATGAGTGTAATGAATTTCTGTTAAGTGGATTGCACCGAATGTGAAAAGCTATTCTCAGAGTAAAACTAAAATCTGAATAATATCCTTTTTCTCGGGTTATTCGGATATTTCGTTGTGTGGCGAAGCCGAGTTTAGCGCGAAAGTGGGCTTAGATAAAACTACGTAATTTATTAAGAACAGTTTATATTAAATAAAACCTTTAGCGAGAGATCCTAGAATAAGTCCCTTAGCGAAGGGAAGTCCTTTAGAGACGTGAGTGATGCAGGCATAACGATCAGTACGAGATAAGTTCAAGAATCAGTTATAGTAGTTCATGCTTTAAAATATGCTGCCAATGAATGAAAGAATGCAGCCTATGAGTAAACGAATTCGTAGCCCAACTGAACAACAAAAGTTGAAGAAATGTTATTTTAAAAGGTTGTTGAAAGTAGGTTATAAAGTTATTGAAGTAGAAAACTTTTAAGACAAAAACAGAGTGCTCACCCGGATTCGTTTATGGGTGAACTATTTAATGGAATTAAAGTTCAGAGGCGTTTAAAAGAATATTTAAAGACGTTTAAAAGAAAAAAGAATTGACGTCACACGGTGACGTACTGACGTCACACTGTAACAGTTGCACCAAAATGTATTTTTGTTATTCTAAGAATATGTATAATATGAATATGTGTAAGTATTCCGATTTTATTTTGATATTCAGCCACATGAAAGAATTGACCAATCCGCTACCGGGAAAAGAATGAATCTATCCAGTAGAATATCAAGAAACTAGAAAGTTAATTCAGATGTTTTCCACACTTCACTCACAGTTTCGCCCTATTCACCGTAATCAGAATCTTTTTCCTATCCCTAAACGTTTGAAAATATTAACTAACATTGCTTGCTCACTATTGGTGTGCATTTTTATTTATTTAATCAAAAACAAATTTTATCATTAATTTAAGCACAGAGAGAGTAGTAAGTAAAGCAAACTTTAAAGGTCAAGTATTACAACCAGAGTTGGAAACGGGTCAAAAAATTTGATCCGCGCTTACCCTTGTCCCGCATAGCACCCTTGATCCGCACCAACTTGACCCGCACCCGCTACCCGCTTTCGTCTAGGGAAAACCCACTGATTCGCCCCGAAACTGGACAAAGTTGTTACAAAATGTCCAAAAATTGGTTTTGATTAAAAATTTGTCAAAATTTAAGCGAAATTCAGTGTTACAATTAGTATATAATCATCCAAATTAAGTAAAAATTATTCGGATTTAAACCAGCTATGTTCTCATAAATAGAAATTGTTGTTCCAAAATTAAAAATTAACAGGAAAAGTAGCCAATACTACAAATTTTCATGTAAAATTTCAACCTACTTTAACCGGCGGGTGGAAGTGGGAAGAAAGTGTCGACCGTCCGTACCCGACCCGATCCAACCCGTCGTGCGGGTACCCTCAAACCGTTTTCAACTCTGATTAAAACGTTCAAAAGTTTCTTTTGAACAGAGTTGTTCCAAGAAGCATCTTTAAGGAATTTCTCCAAACAGACACCAAAATATTCAAAACACGACACAGATTTCTCCGGAAAAGTAGAAATGCCAGACAAAATACAAAATTCACTATCAGAATTTTGCTAATTTGAAGCAAATAAAGCGTTGTACAGATTTTATTCTTAGGAAAGAATAAAATCTGAAGAACTTTACTTTACCTAAGCTTAACATATAAATTAACTAACATTTTATTTATATGGTGCAACTTGTGAAATGTGTTAACTTGGTTCAATGGAATCTTCAATTATTCAGATTTTATTCATGAATAACCTCTGAGTAGCTGTTCAGATTTTATTATTCTCATGTGGTGCAATCCACTGTTGGAGATATATAGGAATGATAGATGTGCATAACCGGATAAATCTAGAAACTTACGATTCTTTGTTCTCGTAGGAAGTTTAATACGATGAGGCCAATAGTAATGGAAATTGCCAACAGCTGAAAAACAAAGACAGCATATCTGGCATCAACCCTCTCTTTATCCTGTGGAGGTCCGACCGAAAGTTTGATATGTTGCCACCTCGTTATGCCCGAGGGTATTTCTTGCAACGTGGACTCGCCCGGTTTTCCTTGTTTTGCTGTCCTTAGGTATCCTCCAAATCCAAGGCTGCTGCATACAATTGCGGCCACCAAAAGAACCTGAAGCAACAACATTCATGTTTATAACGAGAACACACCTTTACTAGTGCACCATACACCAGAGATGAAACCGGGTCACCGGGTCAGTTCGGGTCACTAAATGGACCGGGTCACCGGGTCACCGGGTAAGGAGCTCTGACCCGGTCTTGACCCGGTATTTTTGATTGGGGGAAATTTTTGCTGCTAAAGCATATTTTCAAAATTTTTACCAGTTTCTACCACCTAAAAGCTTCAAAAATTACTCAAAAACTAGCAATAGTAAAATTATTAACCTAATCGTGTAGTATTTAAATGCTTGTAGCTGTAGTGTACTCATAATATTTGTAATGTCCTGTCAAGCTTAGATATATATAGGTTTGAAACTTTTATTGAATCTTAACTAGAAGATGAAAATTAGGACATGGGCCCTGAAAGTCTAAAATCTTTATTTTAAGATTTATAATTTTCCATGCTCTAGCTACTTTAAGACATTTTTCGCCGCTGCTAATATTTTTGGAGGGAAGGGGTCAGACTGTGTGTTTCAAATCTCGGTAAAAAGGATAATCTTAGCAAAACAAGGTTCAGAAATTATGAGTTTTGCTTTACATTTTTTGTAATTGTTATGGCTTACTATCTTTAGGAACTAATGAATTTTGGTTTGATTGGATTTATAGAATATATTGTCTGAATCTTAGCCATAAGCAAGAATAATTCCAAAGAATCTCCGCTGAGTGAAACCCTCAACCATATACAACTAAATAAAATATTTTAATGAAGTATATAATATAACACAAAAGTGCTAATGTTAAGCTTTGTGATTAGAATTAGATGATGTGATGACGTTGGCAAAGTATTTTGTTCCAATTTGGTTGATTCAAAAAGTTATACCTATATGTAGTTAATTTCACATCGAATGCGAAATCGTGCAAATCAGTTTTGATTTGTTCCGGCTAACTTACAATATACTTCCTTTCAATGTTACTTTAAGGAAAGCAAAGATTTTACCCAACCTCTTACTTTAGACCTCAAAAATGTCGAAAAAGATCAAAAACACTCACCGCACCCCTATATAAGTATTTTTTAATTTTTCCAAGCTTAAACCTGAATTTTCAAAAATACCGGGTCACCGGGTCACCGGGTCAGGGGTCGACCGGGTCACCGGGTCACCGGGTCAGCAAATAGTGACCCGGTTTCATCTCTGACACAGTCAACCGTGTATCGTGTACACAGGAACCACACAGTGGAAATTATTAATTGAAAAGTCTGATTAACGGGAGGGGGTTGCTTTGGTCCAAAATCGATTGTCGATGCAATAGTCTTGCCAGAAATAAGAGTAAATTTCTAAAAATAGTATCTTTTCTGTGTGTAAAGAAAATGATTTGAAATTTTAGAACACCACTAAGCCAAAATTCCCAGTCCGGTTTCAATACTTTCGAAACAAAATGTTTAAAGCTGATGCAGTATTTTGAAAGCTCTCTAGTCACAAATTAGCTTACCTCGACTACTGGACTCTGCTTAGTCAAGTCAAGTTAACAGAATTCGGGTCAAGTGCATAAAATGTTTATGGTTTTATGGCAAAAGGTTATCTGGCAAAGTCATTTGAATAGTATTAAAACAGGAATTTATAAGAATTTGTCGGATGCAAAGCTGACTGTCAGGAGCTTATGTGAACTTAATGCTTGATGGAAACTAAACGATAATTACTTAGTTCTGACACGCTGTAAGGGTAAGCTCGCTGGTATGGTAACCCTCTACTTTGGTATATATGCGCACACCTTACAAAATGGTTCTCTACTGCATATTTCCTATTATTTTCTCGTCACGTAGCCACGTTGCGACCTTTGGGTCAGCAACACATTGCTCCAGGAACCACAATCATCAGTGATGAGTGGCGAGCCTATGCCGATATTCCTACCTGGGGACAGTATTTCCACAGAACTGTTAACCACTCCCTAAATTTTGTTGATCCGATTAACGGAACAAATACTCAAAGGATCGAAATTCATTGGGGAGCCCTGAAGACCAACCTACTAAGACGTAAACGAGGAATCCGTGGTAATCTTCTGCAGGTATATACATTTGGTCACCCACTGTTGGTTCGCTTGCCACAAAAAGTCTCCATCTGGACTTTTTGGCCGGACTCCCAAATTTCCTGTTGGATAACTTTTTTGAAAATGTTTAATAATGTTCCTCTTTAAGTGCTTTGAATTTGATCATTTCAATAACTGTGAAACTTATGAGCTCCAATAATCAAGAAATACCTAGTTGAAAACTGAGCATAAAATAATAAGAAATATGTAGTAGAGATTAGAGAACCGTTTGTAAGGTGTGCGCATATCAAAGTAGATCGTTTTAAACTTGAAAATTTTGTAAGGTGTGCGCATTCCGCATACCAATCATCGCACGACCTGTGACAAATGTTGCAACTAACTTGACGATTTGACAGAATTAACATTTATCAATCATAAGGAAAGGGCCCCCTTATAAAACTTACCTAAAACAAGTTGGCACCAAAAGGGGCACGATTCCTTCGTTGACCTGATAGCATCTAATTGCTCAAGCCTAACCTGGCACTTAACGTTCTGAAATTGTGATGTCGATGGCTTGTTTATATTGAGTCCTGCATAAATGGATGTCTCGGACGCTAAAACTGAGGCCCTTTTCAAGAAAGGGTAGAGTAGAGTTAAAATTAACTCGATCCTTTTCATGAAAGAGCTAAAAAGTGGAAACTCAGGCTTGAGTGGAGCTAAAGCGAGTTAAAACAGTTATTTTTAACTCTACTCTACTCCACCCTTTCTTGAAAAGGCCCTGAGGTTCCTACAGTTTTCAGTTTCAGTATCTGAAACCGAAACCTAAACAGAAACTAGAACATACCTGAAAATGAAACTGAAATTATTTCGCATAGAGAACTGAAACTCGGGCTAAACTAATAGGTGCTGAAGCTGAACACGTTTAATATTCTGCCCGTCATTTGTCAAGGTAAAGAAAATTTTGAATCTTTGAAGCTCTGAACAAATTCCCAAGAACTGATTGAGCTGATTTGCCTAGACAAAACCAGCTGTCTAGGTTCTGATCTTTTGTGCTGTTCCAAGCAACACGCAACACTAAAGCCAAAAACTATGCAGCAGTAGAGGCTATTGACATTCATCGACAAATCTATGCAATTTAACAACCTAATTTGCATAAAGTCTTTCTAGAATTTATCAAAAAGGTTCCCTATACTACCCTGTGTTGAAGATAGGGCTTCCTCTCCACCAGACTGCGCTAACACACGCAAAACATACAAATTTTTTCGTTAAAATAACTTACCGAATTTACCTTAATTTACCTTATTTTGTTGCAGTGTCAAAGCAGTTGCATGTAGTCCGTGCTAAGCGAGCTTACCCTATTTATCTAAGCAGATTTTATCTCAGGACTATTGCAACACAATGTCCGAAAACACTACTCAACTCTGTTTTTACTTATTATACAGTAAAATTTAAATTGATACCAGCGCTGCTAAACGCAGTGATAAATGCAGAAGAGAGCGACGATCCAGGATCATGTTTCCAATCCAATTATAGCCGTAATCAGTCACTCATGCAACCAGAAAAGAATTGAGGTTAATAATGGCAAGCAATTGGCTCAGAAGGGAGGGCGGACAGCATTTCAAGGCAACAGAGTGAAGCGCAAATTAACAAAAAACACAAAGCAGCAACACGACTTAGTCACATCACAGCTGTTTTGCAATTTTGCACAATTCGATTCTTGGCTCACTAGAAAGGCGGTTAGAAAACTTTTTATAGAAGATATTCTTTCAGCAAAGCCCAGCTGAATAAAAGTCTGTGTTATTGAAATTTTCAGACTTTGAAAGCAAAGCAGAATGACTTGACTCATGAAAAGTTCCACAAAACAGTTAAACTCTACTGTAAATAATGCTAGTTTAACTCAAGGTTTATTTGGGTTCCACGACTTTTACAATATATTTTATTTGGTACAGTTTGCGTATTGGGCATTCCAAATTAAAACAACACTTTCATGTTGCTTTTAAAACTAAGAATTATGATTCTGAACTCTTAGATTAAACCTTCAGGTCAAGTGAGTCTCTTGTTCATTCTGTTCCATCCAACTCTTCCTTGAAATTTCCTGGTAGCTAACAGAGGGACGTTAATTTAAAATTGAATTTCTTGGGATTTGTAGTGATTTCTTGCAGAATTTAACAGACAAATATGAAAACTTTAATTCCAGAAAACGGTAAAAATTAATGAAATTGATATGTTAGCTCAAATCGTTGAGGACCTGCACTCTTGTTTAGACGGACTGGTTCTGTTTCGTCCAAACTTTGTTCCTCTCAACATTTATAAGTTATTAACTATTAACTTTTAACTAACTAATGGGCTTAGGCTTGGCTTGGGCTGGGCTTGGGCTTAGATTTAGGAATTTAAATATTTTGTTAAATGCTCCAACAAACTTTAGGCATCTGTCATGAAAGAGAGTGAATGCCACCTGTGTTGAATGTTTTTGAGTGGCTAATCAATAAACATTTACACAGCAATTTATTATGAACTCATGTGAAAGTTTTGTTAGTGACATCCTCCTCAGAATTTATGTCACACTGATTGCTTTCCGGGTTTTCTGTGGGCTCTTATTCGCGCAACATGAGTTCCCTTGTAAGGCGATTTAGCTCGATTGAGCCAGCTGCTACCAAAGTCCTACTACTGCGGATTTTGGCACTGGTAAGGAAAATCTTTTATGACACAACTATTCAAAAGTATATATAACTTATACCATTATATCACATACGTCCTTTTACTAGTCTTATCAAGAGTACATACCTAATGATAAATGCTTTGCACTAAGGGTTCAATTGTACACCCAAAGCAACAGTGAAAGCAAAAGATAATACTTTGTGCGCTACCGGCGCAGACCACCCAGACCCAGCCAGATCCAGGCTGACCCACCCATTGCCTTGGTATCATCCAATATTCGTACATTATTGCATCAAAACTGGTAAAGTTATGTAGTGTTGTTTCAGTAGGCGATTTTTTTCAGTTTCATTTCAGTCGGCGAACAAAAATAGTTTCAATTTCAGTTTAAGTTTCAGTCGGGATCACAAAATAGTTTGTTCCAGTTCATTAAAAAACTGCCTTCAGAAATAATATAAATCAAAAATTTATGATTATTTAGGCTCCCACTGTAAAATATTAACGATAAAGCTGCTTAAACCTTCAAATATTCATGTTTTGAGGTAGTTTCAGTCCGAGCTTCAGATTTTTGCTCAAACTAGTTTCAGTTTCAGGTCTCCTCCCAAAATAGTTTCAGTTTAAGTTTCAGTTTCAGTGATTGAGACAACCTGAAATTTAGTTTCAGTTTCAGTTTCAATGTCTGAGATATCACTATCTTTTAGTAAGCATCACCATGTTCTTAAGAGTTTAGCAAGTGAATGGTAAACATTCACTGTTCAAGTCCATACAGTGAAGTATGGTGCTTCCTAAACTGCGGCCCGGCCCGGCCCGGCCCGGCCCAAACTGCCTAAAATGCGGCCTCATGTTAAATTTTCAAAATACACTAGAATTGGATTTTTGGGCCGCAAATAGCCTAAAGTGCGGCCCTAGGCCGCAAACTCCAGACCTTCACTCAGGCCCGTAAGCCCGGCCCGGCCCGGCCCGCGGGCCGGGCCGAAGGTGGAACGGGCCGGGCCGGGCCAGGCCGAGGTGGGAGAAATTTGGGTGCGGGCCGGGCCGGGCCGGGCCGAGTACAAGAACGGACCGGGCTTCGGGCCGGGCCTGTTATTTTCATTTGAAGGTTTTGTCTTCTTTTTAGTTTCGGCAATTTATACTGGAGATTTTATTCTTTTCCAAATATAATTTTGAATAATCATTGCTCTTTTATTCCGATCTGACTTGATTTTTAACTTTTGAGCTTACGGGCCGGGCCGGGCCGGGCCTAAGTTGGAGCGGGCCGGGCCGGGCCGGGCCGAGGTCGAAAATTTTCAAACGGGCCGGGCCGGGCCGGGCCTGAAAATTCAGGCCCGTGAAGGTCTCTACCGCAAACTTCCTGAACTGCGGCCCGTCATCCTTGGCCGCAACCTGCCTAAAATGCGGCCCAATCATCCTTGGCCGCAAACTGCCTAAACTGCGGCCCGAACTGTTTTTGGGCCGCAAAATGCCTAAAATGCCGCCCGAACAGTCTTTGGGCCGCAAAATGCCCAAAATGCGGCCCGAACTGTCTTTGGGCCGCAAAATGCCTAAACTGCGGCCTGAACTAAACTAAAAGGCCCGGCCCTAGACTTCAAGTTTTTATAAATAAGGGATGAGGGGTAGTGCCTTACCAAATTTTGCACTGGGTCCACGGTGTGGCACTGAATAATTGCATATAGCTGAGGTGAATCTTCTCAATAACCGAAGGAGATGCGGCTTAAATTTTAGAGACTCTTTAAAATATTTAATAGACAATAAAATTTGTAAAAATGAGTTAAATTGGAAAAAGTCGAAACAATTACTCCAAAGTGTACACTACCCAGTGTATTACCCTTCAGTTAGTATAGTCAGGGGGGGGGAAAGAAAAACATGAATAGGGAAGCAAGCCTCCAACTTTTTCTTCGTTTGGATTTGGATCGGTTTGAGTATACCGTTATGTACCGTGGGCTAATACCTATTCAATCGTATATTAGAACTTCTCTTATACCCCACTCAGTTTTGGCAGTAACAGGATTTGTCCATGTTTTTTTACCCGCAAATCGGATTTCTACCAACCAACCATTTAGAGTGCTTTAAAAGCATTGTTTCAGCTGTTTTCAGCTTGCAAAACTACCTAGGCATCCTTCTAACCTCACAGCAAGCTTAAAACCCGATTTTTTGGTCAAAATGCCAAATCCGCAGTAGCTAACCTGTTTGGGCATGAAACCTGCTGTTTGATAAGAAGAAGGCATTTGGTTAATTAAATGCAATCTAATAAATTGCTTGTTTTTTCTGTTTTGCTTTATTTGTTTTATGTTTTTCTCTGTTTTATATGAATCTCGTGCATTATGCATTTTAGGCATTTTGCTGCCCAAAAACAGTTCAGGCCGCATTTTAGGCATTTTGCGGCTCAAAGACAGTTCGGGCCGCATTTAGGCAGTTTGCGGCCCAAAGACAGTTCGGGCCGCATTTTAGGCATTTTGCGGCTCAAAGACAGTTCGGACCGCATTTTAGGCAGTTTGCGGCCCAAAAGACAGTTCGAGCCGCATTTTAGGCAGTTTGCGGCCCAAAGACAGTTCGGGCCGCATTTTAGGCAGTTTGCGGCCCAAAGACGGTTCGGGCCGCATTTTAGGCAGTTTGCGGCCAAGGATGATTGGGCCGCATTTTAGGCAGTTTGCGGCCAAGGATGACGGGCCGCACTTTAGGCTATTTGCGGCCCAAAAATCCAATTCTAGTGTATTTTGAAAATTTAACATGAGGCCGCATTTTAGGAAGCACCGTGAAGTATTATCATCTTTCACAGTAAGCCCGTTTTCAGACTCTTATTATAAATTTTGGTATGATTTGTGTTTTAATTTTAATTTAAGTTTTGAAACAATATATACATCATAACGGCTATTGTTTGAGGGATGTGTCAGCATGGGAACTTTGTGCAGTGCGGCAGGATTTGGCGGACGAGAGAGGCGACATTTAATCAGGACAGATAATGTGGCATTTTATTTGGAAATTGTTAACAAACGGTACGGAATTGAATCGTGGAATGATGGTGATTTCCCGTATTCAGTTGGCCGATACGTTATTTTTGGCGCTGAACTGATGGCTATTCTACTGCTTATTCTGCTGATATATAACGGGATTTGTCGATTCT
>JASAND010031031.1:0-56580 GCA_030248195.1 Trissonchulus latispiculum
ATGTAGTATTTTAAAAAATTTTCTCAGTTCTTCAAAATGAAAAGAATTAAAGATTCGAATATACCGATTTTATTGCAAAAACAAAAAATTTCTTCAACTTCTGGAGGGCTTCGCCCAGTGAACAAATTTCACCGCAACCCCCGTCACCGAATTCTGGTTCCGCCAGTGCCCCAGCCCTAACTTTTGAGGTTTCGACCGATAACATGAAAATTTTCTATGGTGCTGGTGCTGGTGCATACTGGAACCTAATAAATTCAGAAATAACTTCAAGATATTAAAAAATTTTAAATTACGGATTCAGGATAAGGTAAAATTTTTCATGTTCAAGAAAACCGGTTCCTGAAAACCGGCAAGTTTTCAGCAAAATCAGGGACAAAGTTTTTTATCCGCTTGGTTCCCCCTTTGAATTCATTAGGCTGCAGTATGCACCCATGCAAAAATTTAAATTTATTGGTCGAAAAAAGCAAAAATTTGGGCTGGGGGAAAGCTCAAAAGATCCAGTATATAATTATGCAAATACGTATAATACCACTTTAAAACATGTAGAAACAGGAATTATGTAGAATTCCTGAAAATTTCAGGATTCTGGTGAATTTCTGAACATTGCAGTAAAACTGTACTGTAGTATTACATTTGGTGAAACTGAAATTATTGAATAATTCTACACTTATTTGTCTGCATGAAAATTTTGGAACTTTGTTTCAACAAATTAGGACAGTTGCATTCTGTAGGGATTTAGGCAAAAATCATATATACCTACTTTCATCGAAATAAAAAGTTAACAGCATTTTGTGATAACTAACACGAAAAAATAAAAAGAATTTTGAAAGTGAAAATTAAAATGAACTCCTGAGCAAAATGTCAACAGGAACAGGGAAGATGACTTTAAATTGTAAAGTTTAAAATTTTTGAATTCATTAGGCTCTAGTATCAGTATGCAGCAGCACCCATACAAAATTTTAAAGTTTTCCTTTCCAAATGCCATGTTTTCGGATATTCATACACACAAAATTATGCTATACTTTTATTCAAATAGGCATGAAAACTATCGATTTCTAATATTTTAACCTATTTCTGACTTTTTGCAGTGGCACTAACAGCTAACTCATCGTTTTACTGTGTTAAAAATTCCTACTTTTTTCTAAAATTCCTACTTTTTGTTCCTACTTTTTCCTACTTTTTTCGAAGGGTGTTCCTACTTTTATTCCTACTTTTTCGAAATTGGTGCGCACGAGGCCTGGAACAATTTTTGGAAAATCTAAGGAAAATGCTGAAAGCTGACGTTTACGTTACGAACGGAGTAGAAGTTTATTGGGAGTCGAGATCGACGAACTGGGGCCACCCCTCCCCCTCCCCCACTAAAAATAAGATGAATAAAAATGAAAAACAGGACATATAGATATAGATATATATATATATATATAGAAAGTCTTCTTAAAGATTCTGAATTTTAATTTTCATTCAAATTAAAGTTTTTAGAAGACCAAATCACAACATCGCTCCTGCCCTGCTAGGAGAGGCTAAAACGCTGTTAATACCGCTGTTAAGTTTCGAATCCCCGCTGTCACAGCCTTTACAAATCCCCAAAGGCTCACTGTGGGCTCTAGCCAACCCAATTATTTATAGAGGTCGGGGGAAAAAACCAAGGTAGTCACTTTTTGGACTCTGCAGAACTACCCAGTCGAGCAATCCGGCTATAAATTATTTTCTTATCCAGCCCTGTCTAGACTGTCATTTTGGTATATAAATAGCATCTCTAGGTCCTGTCGTTAATTAGTAATTAACGGTTAATTAGCCGGGGTAAAAAACCAATGGCGGGAAAAAACCAACCGATGGAAAAAACCAACCCAAATATTCGGCCGGGGTAACTCATATTAGCGATTTTATGCATGCATGCATTTATGCATGGTTGCGATGCAGTAGAGTGCTGATGAGGTACAGCACGGCCTATAGCTAGCTCCAGATACGTTGCAATTGTCCAAAATTTTGCATTTAACTGCAGAAGAGCAGTTGAAATCGTGCCGTATTTGAAATTTATTGCAAAAATAGGAAAAATAAGAATTTTCGATAAAAACCTGATCGCAATACAAATATTCAGCAAAATCGAAGAGTAAAAATTTTTTGGTTCGTTATAGATATTTTAGTTGCTTTGAACTGTAAATTAGGAGCGAATTAATGTGCCAAGTTACACTTTCAATGATTCAGGTCATTGAATGTGTACATTCAATAAGTTTATCATTGAATGTATACATTCAATGACAATAATCATTGAATTTACACATTCAATAACTTTGCCATTGAATGTACACATTTAATGATTTGGCCGTTGAATGTATACATTCAATGATTGTACGCATTCAATGCAACATATATATATATATATATATATATATATATATATATATATATATATATATATATATATATATATATATATATATATATATATATATATATATATATATATATATATATATATATATATATATATATATATATATATAGGAAGTTTATTAATAATTGTGTTCAAAATGGGATCTTTGATCAAAAGTACGTCTTGGAAGGTACAACTATTTATTACAGTCTTTAGTTATAGAAATAAAACTTCTCCGTAAATACTTTTCCTTTCATGCTTGCGACGTATAAACTAAATTTTCAAAGTAACGTATATAGTTTTGATATTTAGGATGAGATTTGTACCACAGCTTTGCACTTGCATAAGTAGTTGCAGCGTAGCGTGATTCAGTAATACTTCATTTTACGCTGGAATTCAACAGATATACTTCAGTGATTTAGTTTCATTTCTACAGAAAGGAGTTGTCAAGACTGCGGAACGAAGTGAAATATAGCAAAGTGATCCAGAAATTATATAAGGTTAAGGTAAGAAATTAAGTTTCATCAGTAAACGCAATTTTTTCTGAGAGGAATTCTGTTCGCAATTGCAGGGAGGGACCAATTTATAAATTCTCCCTAAATTTAGACAACACAACGTAATAGAGCCGGAGTAAAAGAAATCGAGGGTTTCTGTAAACTTTAAACCTTTTGTTCTCCAAACCGCTTGACATAAATTTCAAAATAATAATTTTCATGCTCGTATATTTGTTGCATATCCTACAAATTCTTGAGGAAGACCTCGGACCGGTAACCGATTTTCTAAACCGGTTCCGTTCCAGAGCACCGGTTCAAGATCCGTTCCAGTTCTACCGGTTCCAGTGGAACTGATCCGAGCACTACCCGGACCCTCTCTCTCTCTCTCTCTCTCTTACAAACAATTCCCGGATTTTCTCCACAATATCGTCTCCAGCCACGAAAAATTAACGGCACAACAGCGTTTGTTGAAAACTTGAGGGCAGGGAACAGAAGTAATATTAATATTAACTACTACTACTACGACGGTTAACTACTGGATTCCCATTCAAAAATAGAACTTAGCCTTCTGCTATTCCGCAGCTATTCTTAAGGTGCTGGTTCGGGTATTTGCAGCAAATTTTGAAAGACTGTAATTTGCTCAATTTTTGGAGTTCAACAATAATTTTTAGATCATTTTAAAGCTTAGAATGTGCTTGTTACAACTAGGTACAGTATATGTAGCTGTCTCTTTTAAACTCTTCGGCTTTAACAACATGACATTTGAACAACCACTTGCAATAACATGAAAACAATTTTTGAACATGGATTTCTCGAAGTGTGGGAAAGCTAACTAAAAGCGACCAGTTCAGGCTTCAAAAGAAACGTCTTCCCGAGGGCTTTTTTTTCTGGAAATTGTTTAACAAGTAAAGAAGCTCAAGATTTTGAGAAAAACGTAAATTTCGTCCGATTTTCGTCAAAATTTTCAAGTTTGGACGCTTATTTCTCTCGAACTGAAAGTCAAAATGCAAAACCATGAAAAACAGCCCTCGGCAATTGCCTAAAAAATACGTGTGTAAAGCCGTTTTTTTAATTGATTCCATGAGTTGACAGAAATCCGTGTTCAAAACAATCTAGTTGCGATTTTCAAAATTTCACATTTTCGCTGCTGTGCGCCGGCAGAGATACCGCAGAGAGCTCTCCTTTGGGCGTAAGATGTCCTTTAGGACCACAAATATGGACAATACTTGACCGACGGACCAGCGCTGTTGAAGCTGTCGAAATCTTGCAATATTTGATTTTTCGAAAAAATCGCCGGTTTTGGACCCGAAAAATCAACTTTCGCTGTTATCCATTTAGGGTGGTCACAGTGCAAGTTATCGGAATAAAGCTAATTTCTCCAAAACTCAAATTTTCTGCCGCGACTTTTCTAACATGTTTTATAGGGTAAATAATGTAATTGGAGCAAATTAGAATAAATTTCAACGACAATTGCGTTTTTAAAGCCCAAAAATACACGAACCTGCACCTTAAGAATAGCTGCGGAATAGCAGAAGGCTAAGTTATATTTATGAATGGGAATCCAGTAGTTAACCGTCGTAGTAGTAGTAGTTAATATTAATATTTTTTCTGTTCCCTGCCCTCAAGTTTTCGACAAACTCTGTTGCGCCGTTAATCTTCCGTGGCTGGAGACGATATTATGGAGAAAATCCGGGAATTGTTTGTAAGAGAGAGAGAGAGTGGGTTCGGGTAGTGCTCGCTCGGACCAGTTCCATTGGAACCGGTAGAACCGGAACGGATCCAGAACCGGTGCTCTGGAACCGGAACCAGTCTAAAAATCGGTTACCGGTCCGAGGTCTAATGCTTCCTCAAGAATTTGTAGGATACGCAACAAATATACGAGCATGAAAATATTATTTTGAAATTTAGGTCACGCTGTTTGGAGAACAAAACGTTTAAGTTTGCAGAAATTCCTCGATTTCTTTTACTCCGGCTCTATTACGTTGTGTTGTCTAAATTTAGGGAGAATTTATAAATTGGTCCCTCCCTGCAATTGCGAACAGAATTGCGTTTACTGCTGAAACTTAATTTGTTACCTTAACCTTATATACTTCTGGATCACTTTGCTATATTTCACTTCGTTCCGCAGTCTTGACAACCTTTTCTGTAGAAATGAAACTAAATCACTGAAGTATTTATCTGTTGAATTCCAGCGTAAAATGAAGTATTACTGAATCACGCTACGTTGCAACTACTAATGCAAGTGGTAAGCTGTGGTACAAATGTCATTCTAAATGTCAAAACTACATACGCTACTTTGAAAAATTTAGTTTAAACGTAGCAAGCATGAAAGGAAGAAAAATTACTGAGAAGTTCGTATTTCTATAACTAAAGACTGTAATAAATAGTTGTACTCTTCCAAGACGTACTTTTGATCAAAGATCCCATTTTGAACACAATTATTAATAAACTTCCTATATATATATATATATATATATATATATATATATATATATATATATATATATATATATATATATATATATATATATATATATATATATATATATATATATATATATATATATATATATATATATATATATATGTTGCATTGAATGTGTACAATCATTGAATGTATACATTCAACGGCCAAATCATTAAATGTGTACATTCAATGGCAAAGTTATTGAATGTGTAAATTCAATGATTATTGTCATTGAATGTATACATTCAATGATAAACTTATTGAATGTACACATTCAATGACCTAACTCATTGAAAGTGTAACTTGGCACATTAATTCGCTCCTAATTTACAGTTCAAAGCAACTAAAATATCTATAACGAACCAAAAAATTTTTACTCTTCGATTTTGCTGAATATTTGTATTGCGATCAGGTTTTTATCGAAAATTCTTATTTTTCCTATTTTTGCAATAAATTTCAAATACGGCACGATTTCAACTGCTCTTCTGCAGTTAAATGCAAAATTTTGGACAATTGCAACGTATCTGAGCTAGCTATAGGCCGTGCTGTACCTCATCAGCACTCTACTGGATCGCAACCATGCATAAATGCAGGCATGCATAAAATCGCTAATATGAGTTACCCCGGCCGAATATTTGGGTTGGTTTTTTCCATCGGTTGGTTTTTTCCCGCCATTGGTTTTTTACCCCGGCTAATTAACCGTTAATTACTAATTAACGACAGGACCTAGAGATGCTATTTATATACCAAAATGACAGTCTAGACAGGGCTGGATAAGAAAATAATTTATAGCCGGATTGCTCGACTGGGTAGTTCTGCAGAGTCCAAAAAGTGACTCACCTTGGTTTTTTTCCCCCGACCTCTATAAATAATTGGGTTGGCTAGAGCCCACAGTGAGCCTTTGGGGGATTTGTAAAAATTTTGTGGTTCGTTATAGATATTTTAGTTGCTTTGAACTGTAAATTAGGAGCGAATTAATGTGCCAAGTTACACTTTCAATGATTCAGGTCATTGAATGTGTACATTCAATAAGTTTATCATTGAATGTATACATTCAATGACAATAATCATTGAATTTACACATTCAATAACTTTGCCATTGAATGTACACATTTAATGATTTGGCCGTTGAATGTATACATTCAATGATTGTACACATTCAATGCAACATATATATATATATATATATATATATATATATATATATATATATATATATATATATATATATATATATATATATATATATATATATATATATATATATATATATATATATATATATATATATATATAGGAAGTTTATTAATAATTGTGTTCAAAATGGGATCTTTGATCAAAAGTACGTCTTGGAAGGTACAACTATTTATTACAGTCTTTAGTTATAGAAATAAAACTTCTCCGTAAATTTTCTTCCTTTCATGCTTGCTACGTTTAAACTAAATTTTCAAAGTAGCGTATATAGTTTTGATATTTAGGATGACATTTGTACCACAGCTTTGTACTTGCATTAGTAGTTGCAGCGTAGCGTGATTCAGTAATACTTCATTTTACGCTGGAATTCAACAGATATACTTCAGTGATTTAGTTTCATTTCTACAGAAAGGAGTTGTCAAGACTGCGGAACGAAGTGAAATATAGCAAAGTGATCCAGAAATTATATAAGGTTAAGGTAAGAAATTAAGTTTCATCAGTAAACGCAATTCTGTTCGCAATTGCAGGGAGGGACCAATTTATAAATTCTCCCTAAATTTAGACAACACAACGTAATAGAGCCGGAGTAAAAGAAATCGAGGGTTTCTGTAAACTTTAAACCTTTTGTTCTCCAAACCGCTTGACATAAATTTCAAAATAATAATTTTCATGCTCGTATATTTGTTGCATATCCTACAAATTCTTGAGGAAGACCTCGGACCGGTAACCGATTTTCTAAACCGGTTCCGTTCCAGAGCACCGGTTCAAGATCCGTTCCAGTTCTACCGGTTCCAGTGGAACTGATCCGAGCACTACCCGGACCCTCTCTCTCTCTCTCTCTCTCTTACAAACAATTCCCGGATTTTCTCCACAATATCGTCTCCAGCCACGAAAAATTAACGGCACAACAGCGTTTGTTGAAAACTTGAGGGCAGGGAACAGAAGTAATATTAATATTAACTACTACTACTACGACGGTTAACTACTGGATTCCCATTCAAAAATAGAACTTAGCCTTCTGCTATTCCGCAGCTATTCTTAAGGTGCTGGTTCGGGTATTTGCAGCAAATTTTGAAAGACTGTAATTTGCTCAATTTTTGGAGTTCAACAATAATTTTTAGATCATTTTAAAGCTTAGAATGTGCTTGTTACAACTAGGTACAGTATATGTAGCTGTCTCTTTTTAACTCTTCGGCTTGAACAACATGACATTTGAACAACCACTTGCAATAACATGAAAACAATTTTTGAACATGGATTTCTCGAAGTGTGGGAAAGCTAACGAAAAGCGACCAGTTCAGGCTTCAAAAGAAACGTCTTCCCTAGGGCTTTTTTTCTGAAATTGTTTAACAAGTAAAGAAGCTCAAGATTTTGAGAAAAACGTAAATTTCGTCCGATTTTCGTCAAAATTTTCAAGTTTGGACGCTTATTTCTCTCGAACTGAAAGTCAAAATGCAAAACCATGAAAAACAGCCCTCGGCAATTGCCTCAAAAATACGTGTGTAAAGCCGTTTTTTTAATTGATTCCATGAGTTGACAGAAATCCGTGTTCAAAACAATCTAGTTGCGATTTTCAAAATTTCACATTTTCGCTGCTGTGCGCCGGCAGAGATACCGCAGAGAGCTCTCCTTTGGGCGTAAGATGTCCTTTAGGACCACAAATATGGACAATACTTGACCGACGGACCAGCGCTGTTGAAGCTGTCGAAATCTTGCAATATTTGATTTTTCGAAAAATCGCCGGTTTTGGACCTCGAAAATCAACTTTCGCTGTTATCCATGTAGGGTGGTCACAGTGCAAGTTATGGCGGAATAAAGCTAATTTCTCCAAAACTCAAATTTTCAAGCCGCGACTTTTCTAACATGTTTTATAGGGTAAATAATGTAATTGGAGCAAATTAGAATAAATTTCAACGACAATTGCGTTTTTAAAGCCCAAAAATACACGAACCCGCACCAGCACCTTAAACTTTCTTGGTGCAGTCCAAGGTAATGTTCTAATCCAACAAACAACCCCAGTACAGATAAATTAATAAGTTCTTTTGCCGACTAAGAATAGAAACAATGTCGTCACATGACTTGATTTCACTTTATATATCCGTCTATCCAAGGTCTAGGTTTCATACACTACACTTATTCTACTTTTAGCCTATGAAACTTCTGGGTGTGTCTTTCCTGTGTGGAGTGCTGTTGGGACTCTGCCAAGCCGATTTTGACCAATCCTGGGCGATACAGGCAGGGGACTCCGTATCAAAACGGGTGGCGGTAGGAAGCTACAAACGAATTCGACACCCCGGTTGGAGATATCACCACTGCTGGTGTTGCCTGCCTAAAACATCCAATCCTCATTGCTGCGGTTATTGTCATACTCATGGCGACGAAACCTATCCTCCCTGGTATTGGGACTACTGGACTACCACTCAAGGTCGTAGAATGCAGGCGGGAAATGCTAGCATGGAAGAAGTAGTAGATCGTAAAAGACAGGCCGTAGATCGTGGAATACAGGCAATAGTGCCTACATTGGACTATACCAGTTTCTTTGATGGTACTCGCTGCAGACCCGACTGCGACTAAAAAACCCTATCTTGTACAGCAAAATGTTGGTCTGTGCTTTTTTAGTTTTGTCAGCATGCCTGTATTGTGTGAATTAAGATTAAACTATAATTAAAAATTAGCAAAGATCGATCATGCTAATCAGATTCTTCGTCGAGCTAATTTCTCACTCTACCTGTATAGTGGGGTCGAATCTATAATCAAAATCTGGGGTAAACTGGACTGGAAAGCAACATATACGATGTTAAACACTGCAAAATTCTCCCATGGAATTCGCCAGTATTATTATTAAAGCAAAAGCAATCGTTCACATAAAGTCATTAATCTAGCTAACAGTTTCCAGTCCCGACCTTGTTATAACAGTTCAGAGAGCCAATAACCGTACAACAGACAAAATCAGATTTACTCTCAGAAATACACAACAGCAACAGCATGTATATTAGTCATGGGCACTGGATATCCGGATATCTGGGTAATTCTTATATCCGGATAATATCCGATTTGAGAAAAATATCCGGATATCCGTGTACATTTCAGTCAAAACAATAAAAAATTAGCAAATTTTAAACAAAATTTAAAAAATTTTAAAATATTTTTCATAAATTCCACTGAAAATATTTTTGAAACGAAGGTTGCGGCTTGGTTACATTCACAGCCTGCCGAAAAATGTACAGAAAAATTGAAAATTTAACTGCAAAATAGGCGAAAATAAATGTGGGGAGAGTGGGGGGTTGGCTATTTCTCATGAATTTAAATTTATAAATATTTATATAAAAATGAGGTAGTGTTTTCGCATTGGATCTGATTTAGGCCGTCTCCCCGTCATTTAAATCAAGTCCGGCAGGTCAACTATGGGAGGCAACTGCCGTTGTCACAACGCGTTGTCACAAGATTGTCAAGTGTAACCACGGCTTCAGAGAGTCCTAATTTCTCAGGTCAACCCCCAAAATATGGGTCGACTTCTGTTGGTGGCGGATCTCTGTGGATTGGAATGTTTGAAGGAAAAGTGTGTCGTGGAAATTGTCGCAAACCCTGAATCGTTTTTGACTCTTTCTGAACGAATGGATATATTTTGCAAGAATAATCTGATGAAGGAAATATGATAGCGCTTCCGAAAGATATGGATGAAAAAGGTGGAGGTGAAGGAAAAAAGAAGGAGAAAAGAAACATTGTACTCAGTACTAGCAAGAGTGCATGTAATTAATACATAAGAGTGTGATATATAAGCGTCATACTCTCGGTTATCCGCTTGCGAGTCATGCTCTGTGTGGTAATGGCCCACTCCCCTCCCCGCCCGCAGAGGCGTAGCTAGTAGACCCCCCCCGCAAATCAGTTCCCAGTACGCCATTGCATATGGTCACTCTTTTCTACCGTAAGCCACCCCTCTCAAAAATCTGACCCATCATTTAACATATATCAGGAGCCCCCGCATATCTAACCCATCACTCTGCAATGTCGAAAGATGGGTGACATTTGGGAGGAGTCCACTAGATTCGCAGTTGTGGTGGGGTTGGCCGTTAACGCGCAGAGCTTGGCTAGCGAGCTTATAGCAGAGAGTATGACGCTTGTCACACACTATCTAGTATGATATTGTTGATTTCTTTATCGTTACCAGTGCTTATACTTGCGAATTTTGAAGTTATATATAGTCGCGGGGGTATGACGAAAAGAAGCTGAACATGGTCGCTCACTCCACAACCTTAGCAGCTGCATAGTACTGTTGTTTTTGATTTTCGATTCGAATCGAATCAAAACAATTTTGATGCGACTTTTGATTTTTGATACATCGAATCGAATCGAATCAGCACTGCACAAAATCGAACTGCATCAAATCTCTGCTACTCCTCTCGTGGAAAAATCGAACTGCATCAAATTAAAAATATTTAGGTTGAATCGTCATTTTTGATTTTTGATTCATTTTGATTCACATTTCGATTCAGTGGAAATAGGCAGTAGATTAATAGAAGAAACATGCATGCATGCCTGCATCTTTTTTGTGTTTGAACCTGGAGTCTGGACCTGAACAGTTTGTATGTCCGTACGCTATTTTCTTTTAGCTAATCCGATGTTAATTACCTACAGTCTATCAGTAAATTTTAGTAAGTGTGCTTTACCCATTGTACCCAGTTTACTAATGAATGAGTCTGAGTCCTTCTACATAAGAATCGGAACATCCATTCACTTTTCGAACTCCTCCGATATCGTCCATTTTTGCACATTTTATATGTAGTAGACGGTTTATGACGAGGGTTTTAATTAAAGTAGGATAATTTAGGGCAATTAAGAGGGTCCAAATTTTTGTCACTTTTTCGACTTTCTCCGATATCGCCGATTTTTACATATTTTATCGTCTAAACGGTATATTTTAACGAGTTGTTAAAATTAAAGTCGTAAGTCGCACGGTTGTCGAGTAATTTCACCTCAAAGTTGAGGTCTCATGTGCTAAACATGGGAAACTAAAAAAAGTTTCTCTTTTCTGGACCAATGTCAAAAAACGGTTCTACCGGTCCCAATGGAACCGGTCCGAGCACAACCTCAGAGTAGAGGTTCATATATGGAAGACAACGGAAAAGTTTCAAGTATAATTTTATTTTGACAGAAATCTCACAACCGGGTAAAGTTAACCGGTATCGCTTGATAACGTTGGAAAGACCTGAAGAAGGAATGTGGTTTTTAGTTTGAATTTTCATTTGGGCGTACAAAATTATTCACATATAGTCTTAGAAGATTTAAAATTTTGCATGATCTTTATAATGTCAAATCTTCAAAAACTATTTAAAAATTTTAAATGCCTGAATCAGAGTTCTAAATCAAACAAATTACAGTCGTTTTCCAGACTTTTCTGACGATGGCGTGCGATGACGACGATCATTGTATAGGTTCCAGATCCTTTTTACACTAGTGCTAATATACTGTCTTTTAATTAAAGACATGCGAAATTCTCTAAGTAATCTTAATTTAATTTTAAAAATTTATTCAAATATGCAGTCTGAATTGCAGTTAAAATTTAGGACATAGTAAAATAGTGCCCGTAATATCGTGTTCTATTGTCGAAATAAAAAATCAAAAATCGAATCAAAAATCGCTGTTTTGGAAATCTGAATCGAACCGCAGTTTGTTCAAAATGGGAAAAATCGAACTGCATCGAATCGTTTCCAATTTGAGGGGAAATAAATCGAACTGCATCGAATCGTAATATATTTGAGAAATGGAAAAACTGAACTGAATCGAATCGAAAATAAAATAGCTGAATCAATACAATCCTACTGCATAGTATAGCCCATTAGAAAGAGCAAGTCTAGAAGTATACCCTACAGTACCAGATTGGTTTCTAAGTTCGATTCTGTAAGTACAGTACTTGACCAAAGTTGGCCATTACCATATGTCTTTTGGATGTTCGGTTTTGCTACTGTTTCTAGAATTGGCCAGTTTTACAGTTAGACTGTTTTGTTTGCTAGGAATCGTGAACTGGTTCCGTTGTATGCCGTTTTAGTAAAGTGAGATTTCATTGGAATGGTTTTAGCAGGGGTAGCCTTTAGTTATGGATTTCATTGGATTCCGAGTTTTGTCAGAGTGGCATCACATTTTCATTCATGATTTATTTACTACCCACATAAATATGCCAATAGTAGGTAATATAATAAGACCAAGTTTGTCAGTTCGGGATAAAACAATTAGAATTATTTTATAAAGCTTCCAAGTTTTGGGCAGAGTTTACAGTTTATGCGCAAGGTCAACTAGTGATATTTCTGTCACTGTCGTTGAAACTGAAGCTGAAACTTTTCCTGTATGTTAAGCTGAAACTACGGCTAAAACTGAAATATGTTTAGAATCATTGACTGTAGGTATTGTTTTGGTCCTGAAACCCGAAACTGAATCTTGATTTATTTTAGAGTCAAACTGCACGAACTAAAACTGAAACGTAAACTAAAAATGCCTACTGAAGTAGCACTAGGTGTAATGGAAGCAGGAGTAGGAAATTGGTTGACAAGCCTGGTGTGAGGGTTCAGCCGTTGGTCCGCTGGTGTAGTGGTTGGGCGCGTGAAACTGCAGACTGGAAGGGCCGTGGTTCGATCCCTGACTGGATTTTAATTTCTTAATTAACACGCACCGTGTGTTGCAATATCTTGCGCTGATTTAAGAAAACTGATTTCCCTCCAGCTATAGGTTAGAAGGCCGACTATTGGATCAACAACTCAACAGCTTACCGTATCCATCAGCGGCCAATCACAACTGGCCTATTGGCCGGTCAGCGCACGGCCAAGCCAAGACAACCAAGAACGATTTCGCCCAATTCTAGCACTAACGACTATTGCGTGGAACAGGAGCACTAAATTGATTGCTTCGATTAATGGCACCGTCCATACATACATCCAGAGAAGCCCAGAAAACATGCCGGCTAGGCTGTTGTCATTTGCACTTGTAGTGAAACAGTATACGATGAGTACTCATCTAGTCTACGCATGGTCCAAAATTTATGAGGAACAATAACCAGTCAAAGGTCGATGGGTTGAATTTTTGTAAAATGCTTGACGTTTATCATTGGTTATAAACTGGTTTTGGTCAAAATCACTGAAAATGACCAATGTTGGATGTTAGATTTATAATCTAAATAGTGAAAATACCCTAAACATCCTGCTGCCAGCAAGATTGTTTGAAAGAGCTATGGGAAAAATGGTAAATTTTAGAGCTTTTCCAGTTTAGGAGAGATCTAAATTTGCTTGAAGTTTTTGTATGGGGACTAGTGTTGTGCACCGGCCCCGTCTAGACCGGCCGGCCCAGGTCCAGAATGGGCCGGCCGATGACAGGCCCACCGGTCAAATGCTGGCCGGCCTACCAAATACAGGCCATCCGGCCGTCCGGTAACAGGTTCTGCGGCTTATCGCATTAAACGTGCTACAATCTGCCTTGACAACTGTCAAATATCTTACATTTTTGCTTGTATTTTGGATAGCCGGCGAAAAGTGGCACCGACCGGACGATGAGGGCCGGTACACCGGCCGGACAGGCGAGCCGGCAGGCGTCGCGAGAGGGGCCGGCAGGCCCACGAAAAATTGGGGCCGATGAACAACACTAATGGGGACACCTTGAGCGGCAGGAGGTATCTGACCGACTTTCCTCCCCAGTAAAAATAAGCAACAGACTGCATTGTGGACATGTCGCAGCCAAGCGTATGAAACGATGAAAACTCGACTCTATACAAATACTGAATGCTACTCCAGGTGACACGAGAGTCCTGCATTACGGCCCGGGTGCCCGGTACAGCCAAAGGCCAAAGGCCGAAGCTCACTGGCCGGACCGGGCCGCGTATTTAGAAAGTGTACACCGTGGGAGCGCATCGTATTAGAAAATATACAGCGTGGACGCACGCTGAAATATGTATATATGCGTGAAGACGTAAGTTGATTGACACGGGTGGTAGTTCCCATAATGTTCCATCTATTTTCCGCCCTTCACGAATGTTGCTTATTATATACAAATAAAAAGTTTGGATTCTTTTCCAGATTTCCTCCTCACCCCTAAAATTCTTAAAACCTGGCCAAATAAGCTAAAATTGGGCATAGGTATGTTTTCCCCCTCACTGAGATCAAATATCGCAAAATTTTTAGATTTAGCGAAATACGATTTTTTCGAATCGCAAGGGGGAGGAACCAGGGGAACCGAAAATGTTCTGTCTTCGATTTTGAAGAAAAGTTGCATACAGGGTTTTCTGAGAAGCTGACCAGGAATCTGAAACCAGTTTTTCGATTCAGCTTTCCGTTAGTTCAGGATAAGTTTACATCTTAAGCTTAGAACTTTAGCTTATATTGAGCTAGCGGAAAGCGGGATCGAAAAACTGATTTCAGATTCATGCTCAGTGCCCCAGAAAACCCCCTACATGCAGCTTTCCATCAAAATCAAAGACAAAAAATTTTCGGTGTACCTTGCCCCCCCTCCTGACAATCGAAAAAATCAAATTCAGCGAAATCGAACAATTTTGTGATATCTGAACTCAGCGAGGTCGAAAACATGTATACCTACCTATGCTAAATTTTAGCTCATTTGGTCAGGTTTTAAGGATTTTAGGGGTGGGGGGGGAGGAAAGCTGGAAAAGACCCAGAATTTGAAGTAGTAGTTTAAGAAAGATTTCTGAAAAGAGACTACACATATTTATTGTAATCTGATTTCTCAAATTTTGAATCTAATTCTAAACAATTTTCAAAGAGTTTGCACGGAGAAATAAAAAAGTTTGTAGTTTATAGAGTTTTCTACGGGATGTTAGAGAGATAATCCCGACGAATATGATATCTAACAGCTGAAGCTGAAATTTCTAAGAATGGACAGAAATCATCCGTAAATAATCCGAAGCTGGCAATTCCTATGAAAATTCCAATCGTTGTTTACTATTCATGAATAGCTAACGAATATTCGACAGACGAACGTTCGAATTATTCGTTTGTTTTACGTTGGTATATAACTGCTTAGCACTCTGAAGGATTTTATTTGTTGCGGATTTCGCCTTGAAAACCCCAAGACTCCATTTAAATTTCACGAATTTTCGGTATTCATATTTTAGATACTGATTGAAAAGCGAAAATTAAAAATTTAAAAAGCTCCAAAAATTTTGAAAAGCGAATTTAAAATTTTAAAAAATTCGACCCCTCATTAAATAGAAGGCAGCAGTCCTTCCTGCAACTATAGGATAACGTGCGGGAGAATGGGGGGGGCGAAGATCCCCCAACACCGACCAAAGGGCAGACCCCTCAGCAAAACAAGGCAGACTCTCTCTCTCTCGTCTATAAGGGCAGAAATGGTAGACCCTTCAGCAATTTTCATTGAAAATTCACCAGTTTTTAGCAGATTTTAGCGTTTTTGAGAAAATTGCGAGAAAGTCGCTAAACACTTTCATTTTCTACTGATTTTTGGTCAAAAATGTAAAAAATGTAGCAATTTTTTGTGATTTTCGTGTACGCCTCCTCAACATTTTGGAATTCGATAGGGGCAGACCCTTCGTCGGAGTCGGGGTAGATCCCTAGAACCGATCCCGTGTGTATTCCTGCAACTCCACATACTAGAAAGAATTGTCATACAAAACAACAAAATTTAATCACATGCTTATACAGTACCGTATTCGAACAAAAGGGACAAACTTATTATGACTAAGCACTGGAAAATTGACAGGAAACTTTGAAAAAAGTTTTTCAATGAAAGATGCCGAGAAGACACAACCAGGGACAAAAACGTAAAACATATGTCAACAACATGGTTAATTTGAAAAGCAAACAGCATCCAAATGTTAGCAAACGTTACGTACCTCTATTCGTAAAACCACCAATAAAGAAACAGTTCAACATAGGTAAGCAGCATATATGTACAGACAACAACAGGCAACAAAGTGGATGCAAGATATCATTCATATATCCCGCAGAAATTCAATATGGGTTTGCTTTAGTGAATGGAGGCTGGGGTACTCCTGCTTTTCGGGTTTTGTCCACCAACCGACCCCACACCACGTCTTTGGCTTCTTCACATGTAGACATTTAAATGATTTTTCGAAAAATTTTTCAAAACTTTTAGGCTCCAATGACACGAATTCCCGACTACCCTCATTTTCTGTATATTTTTAGTTGATTTTTCAGGTTTGCTGCCAAATTATATATTTAATGTGCAAATTCTCAAAGTTTTTTTGATGGTAAGTCCCCTTGGATTCCCTCAAGTTTGGGCTCGCGCTTTCTGGCTTTTCAATTTTTCCTGGTGGGAGGGGAGGTGGCGGCTTCCCCATTCAAAGAGGCCCTCATGAAAAGTCCCCCAAACATATCTATAACTCTCGACCTCTCCCCCTTAAATTCAAAGTCAATTGAAAATTTACACCATTTTAATCAAAAATTTCTCAAAAAATTTTGCCGCTTCCTCGAATTTTTGATGGAACTTTTAATAAATTTAAAACGCATAAACGCAGCAAGCCATTTTTAGTAATTTTCAGCAGTTGTTAAACACACAAACGTCAAAATTAGTAAAAATATTTCTAAAAGAGTGGCCATCCATTTTGGGTGAGCCCCCCACCATAAAACATAACCTAAAAATAAATCAGACCTCATAAAACATTACCTAACAATAAACCAGACCTTTACCCAAAGCAATACCAAAGCAACCATTCAAGTCCTGACAAAACAAATGACGAAAACACATTGTTATGTACACGTACTAGCAAAATAGTCAGAGTATTAGTAAATACATCCGTTCATTTACCCACATCTTCAACATCATTGTCTGCCGCCGACTTCATGATGGCTTTCACCAGATTATTCTTGGATAAAATTTCCGCCCGTTCGGGTAAATCCAGAAATAAGTCTGGATTTTTCAGAACTTCTCCAAGACACTTTTTCTTCAAACTCGCTAGCCCATACAGATCTGCCATCAAAAGGAAGCGACCCATATTTTCGGAATTGAGCTGAGAAATTAGGACATCCCGACACCAGAAAACCAAATCCTGAAGTGCATAGCGATGCGCCAAAATCAGCAATCCTTCCGCCTGACTTTCATCCAAACTAGGCAGCTCAGCAGTGTAGAGATATCGCAGAAATTCTCGGACAACGGCTTTGTCACAGTCCAACACCAAACGGCGTGATTTGGACTCACGAAACTCCGATTCCAAATTTCGTCGAAGAACCGGACTTTGAGCCAGAATGAGCGAATGAACGAAAAATTTTGCATCATCCGAGCAATGAATCTGAAAATCGGACAGCTTGGAAGGCTCACTGGATTCAATTTCCGTAAAAAGCTGTTTCAAGAAAGTCCCATGAAGACAATCGCCAGAATCACGAAACAGCTCAAATTGCAATCTCGAAAACTTCTCAGCGCAGGCAATATATATGGGGATTTCGAACGAGTCACCATCCTTACAGGAAACGTATGATTTCATATCACTAAACACACTATTAGGCCGACGAATATCCACAGTATCAAATTCTTCAGACGTATTTGGAATAATAACATAAAACAAATGTTTCGCCACATTCCTGAAAGTCGTTCTCCACTCTCTTTAACTTGATAAAATTTGTACTTTTCTTTGACAGTTATTTCCACTCGAAGACCGTCGGCAAGTACAAAGCTGGTAGTGGAAACTGGCTCATCAGTCAAAGGAATGTCAATAACCACAGGGGATGGCATTGCGAAAGCGATCAGAATGCAGGTATCACAATGTAGAACTAAAACATAAAAGTACACTGTATATAGATTACGTAATTGTTCATTGCAAGGCAAAAGGGATTATCAGTTGAGCGTTGAAAGTTCTATATACAAAGGCTGGGTTCGTGTTCCCGTTTCAGCTCATTCCACTGAAGCACCTGTGGTTCAGTTGGTTAGAGAGTCTCAAGGGGTTAAGCAAAACATCGTGGGTTCGAATCCCGGAAGGCCTCTGATTCTTTCGATAAGGTTCATTCGTCAATTTAGCTTCAATTCTCTGAGCTTGCTTAAGGTGGTGATTCCCTTTGGTCACATAAAGTTTGCACCATTATTACTCGTTCATTACTTGGAGTTAAGAAGCCATTTTTATATCAAAATGTAGCTTGACATTTTCTCTTTTTAATGCATGCCATGAAACTAATGTTGCGTTTCTAAAATATTTTTAACACATTTTAGAAGAAGTATAATTTTCCAGAATTTTTGCAGACTCAAGTAAATTTTTTCGCAAGACATCGATTATATTATTCGATACCTCCATCAAATAGCTGGGGACGATTTTTTACTTATTGTGAAATCGCTCTTCGTTATAGAGAAATAAGCTGAAATGTGAGCGTAACCTGGATTTTGCCTACTTTTTCCAAATTTGTCAAGCGATTACTTTAGCTAGAAAGCAGCAATCGGGGCAACTAAAAAATCGTCCCTGGGTATATTTGTGCAGAACACATTTGTTCAGTAGCAGCCCTCCAGCTTGCATGGTGAATGCTCCACAATCTTTGGAAAAAAATTGGTCGTGTTTTTGCAAAAACTACATTTTTTATGATAGCAGCCTACAGGATAGCAGTTGGAAGACGATCATGTGTCGGATAATTTGTCCCTGTGAGACCTTCAAATCGACGCCCTTAGTTTGATTTTACGGCTTGAGTAGTTCAAGAAATACTGGATTATTTAATTTCTGCAAAAATGACAAGTTTTCGACGCCAAAACAAGAAAATCGGCTATATCTCACGGTAGAGAAAAGCTAGAAAGTTGCTTTAAAAAGCAAAAATGTGAAGCTCAGTGAGATCTTTCGAATGAATATAGTCATAACTGTATAGCAGCTGCCAAACGTTCAGAAATTGGGAAAAACCACTCTGACCGGAAATCTCGAATTTTTGAATCGGAATTGCGCGGAGGGTGTTAGAACGCTAAAAGAACTTATTTCGGAAAGTTTCATCAAATTTCATCTTGATTTACGCCGCCAAACAACAATATGTGCCCAAAAGGAATCACCACCTTAAGAGGGGGGGTCGCTTTTTGGCCGATTTTTCGACCATCTCCGATTTTGCTCATTTTCACATATTTTGTAGTCCTAACGGGTCCGCAAAACAAGACAGGTGCGTTTTACGTAATATTGCTTCAATCGTTCTGTAGAGCCCTTCAAAGGTGACCTCGACATGTGTTAAACATAGGAAAATGAAAAAGTTAGGTTAAAAAGTTTGTGGCAGAAAAATTTTTCGCTGTATGCAAGATACAGCGCTGCAACCTTGTTGTACATGTTAAGGACATACCAGAGAGTGCAAATAACCCTTCTGGAATGACTCTGTTGAGTGTCGGATTTTTGGCGATTTTTCAAAGTCAAAATTTCGGAAAATTGGTACTTTTGTACCACGAAAAACAAGACCAGCAAAACATTTTCGCCTCTCCTGCACGATTGGCAAAAGCTACAGAAACCGCTTATAGATAGTTGCACTCTACGCATACACAGAATTCGTATGACAGTACTTGCAAATTTCTACCGTTTGTAGTGCTCTCAAAAAACTTGCCACAAAATCTGCTAATTTTGCCAAAAATCATCATTTTTCTCAATTTTCACGTTCTTTTAATGATTTCTCACTCGTTACCCACTCGAAAGTGTCCAAAATTGGCACATAAAACTCTCAATGCCTGCCGGGCATTATGGTAAAGGCAAATGCTTCAAGGTAGAACTTTTCTGTTGTGTCGGCTCCTTTGATCTCTTATAGGTCATAAAAGCCAATTTTTAAAATTCCCAAAATATAGAGATATTGGGTATCATTCGATAGCTACTGACGAGCTGAACAACTTTTCTAATAGAACTATGTGTCAGAAATGTAGTATCTGACAGTTAGAGCAAGTTAAACGTTCAAAGCACAATTAGATGAAAAGGGCTCAGTTCACAATTGAAGAATGTACTCTGAACGACTGGCTGGATATCCCGGAGTTGTTTTAGCAGTAAAATATTAGCCAACCTAAAAAATTAATTTGCAATATTAGTTGACCCAAATTTCGCTGCCGTTCTGTCTCAACATGACCTTGGAGGGCAAATCACAGTAATTTTCAAGTTTTCCAACTTTATAGCTGTATATCTCTGCCACCGTTTGATTTCGAACTCTAATGTTTTGTCTTGTTTTTGAGAACATATGTACCTATATTGTGTGTGAAAATGAGCGAAATCCGTATCTATCTATTTTGACCCAACGCGACCCCCCCCCCCTTAAAGAGGTTTAATGTTAGTGTGCTCTGTGGGCCAGACAGTAAACATTCGTTTTAAATTTTTCCTTTTAAATTTTAAGTTTTAAAACTTTCGTTAAACTTTGAAGTCCTGCGATTGGAGTATCCGTCCTAAAAGACGTATATCTAGATCCCCAGGCTTAAGTATAAATTTTTCGTCAGCCCAGTGTTTAAAAATTGTTACTTTTTTCCATTTTTGCTTACACATTCAAAACATTTCCACGTGCGCTGAATTTTTCAACAAATTTTCACTACTCAAACAGGAAAAGTCAATGTTAGAAATATAAGGTGCCCCCACTACAAGGTGCCCAGAAAATGCCAAATTATAAAGATATTTGGTCAAAATTTTCGTCGGAATTTCTTGGCCTAAAATCGTCAATTTTGATACTCAAACTAAGTTTATGAGCACTTTTTATCAAAGTTATAGCAGTACAAGAATAAAAATGCTCCAATGGAGCGTGAAAAATGTAATATGGGTGACGTGAGGTTTTAATCGGACAGAGGACTAGGTTTTAAACGTTAATATGGGAGTGGCAGGTTGTAAATGCCAGGAGGACTAGGTTAAAAGCGCACTAATATGGACCAGCTTCGTGGATCAACCCATATTTGCGGAAACTGCCCACACTGATGCTGGCGGCAGTACTTCAGTAACAGCAAGAGTACATAATGTATTGTGTACTTTTGGATACAGCTTATCAATGTATCAGCATAACTCTGCGTCTGCAACTATATACAAGCAAGCTTAACAAAAAATCATCCAGAATTTCAACAAAAAAAAACTCACCCCAACCTGACTCACAGGAAAGCCGCAGAGACCCTTTGCATGGTGATACATCTTGACATTACAGCCTGTGAGTTTGAGCCCCTAGGCCCTCTCTATGCGTTCAGGACAGACTTTTAAGTGAGGGTACCCAAAAGTAACCTCAAAAACGTTCATGACCGAAGTTCAAATTTCGGCTGCTATTTACTAAGGTAAAACCCTAGGCAACCCATATTGTGCATGTGACATGTCCTGACTGTGGGCTATCGATACATATATAGAAGTTAACAGTCGGACCTCTGAGCCGTCCTGGGGTGGGTGAGTTTTTTTGTTAAAATTTTAACAAATAAAAAATCATTTTTATGTTTTGTTACTGAAGACAGAACAGCAGCTAGAGCAAAACTAACGTCAAATTCGAGGTCAGCGACCTCGAAAACCCTTATGTACGTTGTTTTTGAGGTTGCCTGGCACTTTTGGTAGTCCAACCTGGTAACCAGCCGGGCCTGAACCGTCCGACGGTAGACGTGATTCCACAAGTCTGTATTAGACCATAGTTACCTAAAACCTAATGCCAGATTTGAACTCAGCGCCCTCGAAAACCCCCTAGGACATGTTTATAGCCACTTCGGACTGTCCGGTTGGTACCTGGAGGTTCCGGACGGGTCCGGCGGGGGTCACGTGATCGTGGGTCATACCCCACCAACATACGAAGTTCTGAGTTTCTCTGCCAAAATGCCTGGAAATAGGTTATAATCACTCACAAACACGAAAAAACAACGTTTTAGCCTTTAAAACGGCACTTTAGAGCCACCAGACTTCATATTGGACGCTGTCTGGGTCCATCAGTAGGGTTGTTGCGCTAAGAAATTGACCGGGCCGGGCCTGGGCCTAAATTATCAGCCGAGCCGGGCCAGGCCCGGCCCGGAGCCCAGGAAAAGCCCGGAGCCCGCTACCAGGCCCGACCCTAAGCCCGGGCCAGCACCTCGGCTCGGCTTTAAATCTCCAGCCCCGGTGAAAGCCCCGGACTCCGAAGTGCGGACCCGCTGCTACGCCCGGCCCAAAGCCCGGGCCACAGTAAGTCCCAGACTCGCAAACTGAGCCCAACAGCCAGGCAGGCCCGGTTGAGCCCGGCAGGCTCGGTGAGCCCGGTGGGCCCGGAAGCCCGGCAGGCCCGGTGGGCCCTGCCTCTAAAACCGGGCCTGGTAACCGGCCGGCCTTCAGCCAGAGCCGGGTCGGGCCCAACCCAAAATTTTCCGGGCTCGGGCCTATAGCGGGCCGGCCCGGCCCGGACCCGGAGCCCGCTACACGGCCCGGGCACAAGGAACCGTGCCAAAAATGGTTCTTGAAATAATCGTATACACGACTAGTTTATACGTTTAAAAATCGTATATACAATCCCTAGTAATCGTATTTTTAGGCTCTTTCAATCGGCATATGCGATTTATGGAAAGGCAGACGTAGTAGTGCAAGCTGATGTAGTAATGGAAAACTCACTACGCATAGGTTCATGTTTAGCAGCCTTTTGTGATGTAGCTTTTTTGAAAAGCCTGTCAATTTTCAAAAGTTCACAACTAAAACGCTGCTGCCTTTTTTGCTAAGCAGAAAAAGTACGAAGTAAAGCATTTCCTTAAAGTTGACTTGAAATATATACAGAAGTGGCGACATTGAATACGAATAAATGAATGCCAAACTTGTATATACCATTGCCAAAAGTCATATATACGATGACTATAAAATCGCATAAAATATTTCGCATTATGCGATCTATTTTTGACACGGTTCCTAACCCGAGCCATCAGTGACCAGTATGATTTCGGCGGGGTCAGTTGCCTTAGTTATAGCAAAATAAGCTGTTTTGATTTTTTTTGTTAAGTTTGCTATAATGTAGTTGTGCTCGTAATATATACTTAATAATTATTAAGATCATATGCATTAAATTAATACAGCATACAGTAAAAATTGATGTAAAAAATTCTCCGCTAGCAGTGAGTAAATAGCTTGTAGTAAGCTTAATATGTATATAATGAAATTGGTCAAATAAAAAATCAGATTTTTGAAGAATTGGTCTAAAAAGGAGGATGTGCTCAATGGTCACTCGAAAACGCCAAGGAAGACCTCAGAAAATGGGTTAAGTCAAAGATTTCCATGATCGTGGCTACATAAATGAACGTCCAAGCTGTATTTGTATTTGTGTGTAATAAAGAACAGGGTTGTCAATCTCTAAAAGTTAACTAATTCCTAGGGAAACGAAAGGAAAGATTAGTTAAAATCTGCAGTATAAGGTCAGGGTATCGTTAACACAAGAAGAATAACATCAGAAATTAACAAGCATATTAGTCAGTTAGGCGATCTGAATGGAAGTTCCTTAATATTGACTCCTTGTGAAAAGCGGGTGCCTTTTCATTTGGGTCTTGTTATCCCCAAATAGATAATAATTGCAAATGTTCACACCCTAATGAAGAGCTGGTGCCTCGTCGTCAGGACCCAATCTTAGACAACCTATGTATTATTGTCGACCACCCAAAACCCGAAGAAAAGGCCTTAATAGTATCCACAAAAACGCGTAATTCCTCTCTGTTTGCAAACAACAATCTCAATTTACTGTCAAATTTAATCATATGAAGATGGTTCGTTGGTATACGGTAGTTACTATGTAGAATTAACCCTAATTAGCAAATAACATGTAGTTACGAATGCATAGGTAATTGTGTTTAGACGTAGGTAGTCATGTCCAACGTGATTTGACATTAATTCCCCATTTTTAGTAATCAGTTGGGTTAAATTAGTATTAATATGAGTTAAAAAATGTTAATTGGGGTTAATTAGTGTTAAATATTTAATTATTACGTAATAATCAAAATTTTATGTGGAAACATAACATAGGCTCAATCGAAAGGCAATTCGACGCTGATTTCAAAAAATGTAAATTTTATTTCTCAACTCCCAAAATTCAGAAAGTTATGGTCAAAAATGTTTTAGTAAAATGTTTGCCATTCCGTAATTTTAGTATTTCAAAAAAAGGGTGTAACTTAACTAAGACTTACGTAACCTTTATGTCAAGTCCAATCATATTGTCTGGAAGGCTGTCCTCTCTTGAACTTTGGGCTGGCCTTTAGTCCAGCAGGAGAATTGCTCTCGAAAGGAGAGTTAGTATACACCTTTTCTACGTCTCATTGGTTCGAAGGGGGCCTAGTTGTCTCAAATACAAATTATATAAACCAAAAGAAAAGAAATTAACCCTAGGTAATTAAGTACGTAGAATTCAATAATGTAATTTTCACCTAGCTAGGAATTAGGTAAAAACTACTATGTGCATATTTTTTCATCTTTTTGGTTTTATTCTCTTCCTTGCTCAGGATTTCTTCCTCTGGCTTGTTGGAAAAAGGGAGTTTCCAGTAGCAAGGAACAATTGTTGCCGAAGACAAATGACCGGCACGCTTTGTTCTCGGCCAAGAGTCCAAGCGAGACTCAGGCGTGAGGGGACGAGAACAAAGAAATATTAAATTATTTTTCACATTAATAAACCAATTTTTCGATTTCATTTAAAGTATTGACATTCCTCTTGTATTACATAGGCCCAAGTTGGCCAAAATTCTACAAATTTCTGTCAATTTTTAGACAAGTTAGGATCAATATTCTATCAGCTATCCCTTTGGTTGCGTTTACGTGTAAACCCAAACTTTTATAAAATTCGCCCAAGTTTCGACCCCGAAATTCATCAAAAAAGGGACCAGTTGGGGGCAATATTTCCCCAATGACCCCTCACCTGGTCTCCGGGCCGAAAAGAGCCCGGATCTTACATGTAAAACATGGGAAGCTTCTAGAAGCTTCTAGAAGTTTCCCCCAAAGTTAAAGAAAGCCGCTTTTATTACAAGCTGTCAACGAGCTGTCCCTTGGCCGCCGATTTTCAAAATTCTAGTCAGTGCTCATTTAGTCACGGCCGAGAGCGGTCGCAAAATGTCCCCATATCCCCCGTGTACTGCTTCTCGTGTCACTGGTGTGACGCGGGAAAATAGCAGTACACGCCCCAAATTTCCAAAAAATATAGGGATCTCTCTGGCCCTCGGGCCAGAGAGGTAAACTGAGTTTACACTAGTGATGTGCGCCGGAGCTCCGCTCCGACGGAGCTCCGGAGCGGAGCTCCGATTTTCGGTGCTCCGGAGCGGGCTTCTGCTCCGGAGCTCCGGAGCTCCGGGTACCCGGAGCAGCCTTTTGCAAGCTTTGAAGGTGCTAAGAAAAATTCGAAAGTATGATTTTTCTGTGAACTCCACGATTTCTCCTTGCCGCACGTAAGAATGGAATATAGGCATCGTACTCCTCTTTTTAAAAATGTTTCAGTTTTCTCAAGGCTGCGATCTTGTACATTTCAAGACGGTTTTTTTCTGGAGACAAGTTAAACTTTTCCATTTTCTAAATAAAAGAAAAATTAAATACAACTCTAATATATATATACATTTAAAAATTAATTCCGTAAAACGTTTAAATTTCGCACTTGTTATTAATTATTCAATTAAATATTACATTTCCGTTAAATCAATTCCATGTAAACTTTCAACATCTGCAGCTGTTTTCTTTGCTTTCATCAAACCTTTCTTTTCTAATATATATATAAATCAGATTGAAATTCTGATAGCTTAAATTTATATAGTATTTTAATTTGATCATATTCATCCTCATGATAAGTTAAATGCGCAGTGGGTAAATGGAATCTGGTCCACGTCTGTCAAATTTGCAATATTTCATGCATGAATTTGAAAAGTTTGGTATACATCTGATGAAATTGCTGCATGAAATATTGAGTATTTAATGTGGAATATATATAAAATTTAAATTTCCCAAATCTTGCAAAAAGTGAAACATTAAAATAAACTGTAGTGTAAACTAACGTGGGCTTTTATGTAAACACAACACTATGCACAATGAATTAACCCATAAATTCTTTGAAATATGGTCAAAAGCTGAACTTATTTCAGATCAACAATACAGCTAACTCATATGCTAACTCAAAGATATCAGCATCTAAAAATAAACAGTTAAGCGATAAAAGTATATATACATCGAGTAGGCATGCTTTTTATTGAGTAAACAAGCTGTTTTCAGCTTAAACCGAAATTTTTACAATTTTGCCTCCACTAACAGTCGGAGCTCCGCGGAGCTCCGGAGCTCCGGTGCTCCGACAGCCCGCTCCGGCCGGAGCTCCGGAGCGGGCAAATTGCTCGGCGCACATCACTAGTTTACACACACGAGCACTAACAACTTGAGCGGCCACATGGACCTTTTATGTCCGGCCTAGAACTGCCATCTAGGATTAAAATTAGGATTTTGTACTGTGGCCCCTTTGGCCAATTTTTATGTATGCTTGTGCTTTGGCCGATTGGCCCTTTTTCATGTTTTAAGGCCGAATGGCCACCCTTTCTACAAATCCAAGTCACGGCCAAAAAACCCAGTATTTTAATATTTTTGGGCTTTCAAGCTCCTATTTTCCAGCATTTTCGGCCTTGTGGCCAATTTTAAGTTCTCTAGCATGATGGGCTTTCGAGCCAATTTAATTTCTTTAGCCTTTAATTTCATTATTATTTTATGATTTTAAATTCAGGGCAGTCCATGTAAACCCCTCCTGTTTGACGGAGGTTTTGAGACATGTCCATCTCTTCCCTCTTTATGTTTCTAGTTCGCCAAGCCACGGCTCAAAACTATGTGTCTTTTCCAAACAAAAGCTTCCTAAATTTCTTTCTCTTTCGTTGTCACTTTGTGGGTTTATTTTTTGTAGATTTAACGGGATTCTGAGCGGGGCCTAACCCCTGAGTTGTGAGCTAGAGAGCCCCTTAATTACGGCTCTGAAATTCTTAAGTTAGTTAACAGAAGTGTTCTCCCCACAGCCGGCAACTAGGAGTTGCCGGCCATGACTTTTACAAAAGGCGTCGCACTGTTTTAAAAATGCCAGTTCTGTATTATGCTTTATTTTAGCGTTAGGTCGGCTTTTAAACCGCTAGGTATCAAAATCGTACAGGTCATTTCAAATTAATCCTAAAACTATGAGTTGATACTACTTTTAATTATTTAATTATTAAGCAGTTTTTTGAGAGGAATGGCCGGCTTCCTCAGCTTTCTGTAGTTTACAATTAATTATGTATTTAGTCGATATAACTTTGTTGTTAGTACTAATTGCCAGGCAATTATTACTCACTGGCTTTCCTTAAAACTCCATACAAAGTTTCATCAAGTTTTTAAGTTCTAGTTCTCACAAAAATTTCTTTTATAAAGCAATTCGGTAGAATTGCAAAAGCCAAATTCGAGCGCAACAAAGTTTACAGTTTTATAACCAAATATGCACATAGAACTAGGGTTTAGTTAAGTAAATTGTACCCTTAATAGTTAGATATGTATTGGAAAATGTGTTGCTAGGGCGTGAATGTGTTTCTAAATTTACGTAAGGCGGTTATTCGGGTAAACCCCTCATGGAGCGTGAGGTTCCGAATCTAACCAATTTTCAGAAATGCATGATTTGTATGAATCTTGAATGATTGTTTCGTATGCTGTTTTGAGTGTCTGACGAATGAATGTTTTGGCTAACCAATCGGCAACTCACGGAAACTCCCCTTGTACGATAGGGGTTGTGAGGACTGCCACACTTGTGTAAATGTTATTAGGAAACTGCCCAACTAATGATCTTCAGTTTTAAATTAATATTTCTCATTCTTACATTAGCAACTACTGTTCTTCAACAATTAGTAGCTGAATCACGTTTCTCAATGATCATTAGTACATTAATTGGGTTAGTTGAATGTCTGTTAGTCGTATGAATTGCAAGATTGGGATAATCCAAAATGCTACCGAATTAGGACATTGAAATAGCAACTGAAATTGTCAATAACAACCACTTAAATCGTAACCGTACCCAAATTCAAGATCGTCAACATAAGAAGAAGTTTTAATCGGTCCAAAATGTTGCCAGTAAGGATTATCCCAATAGCTTAATGACGGGTCGATTCCCATCGGGCGCATGGGATTTGTACATCCGAAATTATCAAGGAAGTTTCATATTAGGCAGGTAGATTGCGTAGTTATGAATAAGTGTCTGACTGCTCGTTAAATGATCGATATTCGAAGGAATGTGTGAATGGTAGCTAGCACGACCGAGTGCCCACTGTCGTGTCGTTGCCTATGTAAATTAATTAGTTAGCCTAATTCAGAGTCACGGGGACTCCCAGAATAGGCCTTAACTATCACGTAGTCCTCGATTCGTCCGCGTAGGTAGTCCTATGCTCAAGGAGCGGACGAATCGCAAATAAGGACTTCGTGCTGACTCTACTTTTGTAAGTATATTAGGTTTGTATGAATGGCACACATGATGAATAATAGTACGTAAGTATCCAGAAATACATAAATGATAGCTAATAAATATAATGAGGTCTACCAGTAGATAAGACTTAGAGATCTCCCTGAACCATCTTCTAATGAATCTCAGGAAAGTAGTAATGTTTAAGAAAACGAATGTCCTGTGCCTAATGTCAGTTTCGTGCAGGAAACGGGTGCTTTCCTGCTCACTAAATGTCTATAGTTCCCATTTCATGTTCAATTAATATAAGCCAAATATCTACGGAAGAACCGTGTTGTATTTGCGATTTTCTGCATTACATAGCAGAAAATCGTCTAGAAATCGATATTTGGCTAAAATCCGTTTGCACCAAACCAATAACGTGCAACTAAGTCCATCCTAACCGAAAATTGGCCTAAAAATAGGCTGTTCTCAATTGTCTTGAAATCAACAAAGTTACAACTTTTATCTCAGAAAGCCATCCAGAGTGAGTAATAGTTGCTGGGTTTGATTCCCGCATTTGTGTCCTGTTCTCATGGGTTTTAACCCATTTGATTCAGGTGATCCAGAGGAGTTCATCTGCCGGAAATCGATCTGCCTGTGGCCTATTTAGTCTGTCAGTTGATGGTCAGTCTGAAGCACCTTATCTGTGTCAGTATCTTGAGTCAGTCAATTGGAAATCAGTAGTCAGTGTCCTAGTTGGAATCGTATCAGTGTGGTCATAATCAGTTGCTAATCAGGAACAGTTGCTTGGAAGGTACATTGCTGGAAACTAGATGAGATCAGGAGTTTAGTATCTAAGGCAGAGACCGTCACTGGAACCGGATCAAACTGGGAAAAAAGCTGTTGAAACCTAGTAGTGCAGAGCTTTAACCTTAATCTTTTATATTATCTCTCAAAAATATCTAACTATGTGCCCTACTCCTGCTGTACTATCCATCTCTGCCCTGGGAGCTCAGGCTCCCCGGTCTCTGGCTTAGGCCTAAAGCCTAACCAGTCATTCTGAGACATATCGAGCGCCTAGCGGAGATTTGCTGAAAGAAGACAACCGCTGTTAAATTACAATCTTTAACTTATATTATTATACTTCGGGCATCTCCTGGTAACTCCCCGCCTAGACCGACCCCTGTGTTTGCACTCTCCACCGTCCGATAGCCGCCTTAGATCTGTGGGATTCCTTGAGAGTCTTTAATACCAGATCTAAGCCCGCTCACCCATTCCCGGAATAGAAGTGTTATATCTTTAACTTTAATTAATTATCAGTTAACTGTTGATTAGTTGATTTTGTGATTAGACGGATAAGGAAGTTAACTTATCACACACAACTCACAAGTACGCACTGTACCTGACAGTACCCTGTAACCAATACCTGAAGAAGAGGAACCCAAGGTTAGGCCAGAGTGAAGTCTAAACCCTGTTAGTTATAGTAAGAGAAGAGGAAGAAAGAAAGAATCAGTAGTCGAAATACTAGTAACTAATCCTCCCACATTATCGGTCAATTTAAAGTATTAACCTATCAAAAGAGTTGGCAACCCTGGTACCTTGTACCTTGATTATACATTGTTAATAACTGTAGTGAGTATTAATTGTCCAGCGACCCTGTTTGATAAGTGTACTATCTTTCATGTTACTGTTCTTAAAGTATATCGAAACCTGTTGTTGGTTAATAAATCATTGTGTACTCATCCGAACTTAGTTAGGAACAGCCTTGCTGAGTCAGATCCTGCTGCGATCTTATTGCTGAACCAGATCCTGTTGTGATCTTGCTGCTGAAAACGATCCTGTTGCGATCACATTGTTGGATTGAATCCTGCTGCGATCAACCTAACGACCCCTACCTAAACGAACTCACGACTACACCCCTATCAGGTTGGCTGTAGAGATCCCCGATTTTGGCAAACTACCTTTCGGGAATCTGGTACCTAAGTTTGTCTAATTAGGCAAACGTGCTGACCTTCCGTGTAACTGAACCCATCAGCCTAATACGACCCCATTTCTTGAAATCGAATCAAATCAAGCCAATTTCTCATTTAATCCAACTCAGTTCATTACAAATATTGCATAATCAGCATGCTCGCCTGGAAAGCGACGGATTAGAACTTATGACACTAAACGTCAAATACGGAGTGGAGCATGAGTGTCCACGAATATGGGTTCCTCAGCGAAGCTGTTCCATATGAGTGCGCTTTTAACCTAGTCCTCTTGTCATTTACAACCTACCCCTCCCATATTAACTTTTTAAAACCTTGTCCTATGTCCGCTTAAAACCTAATGTCGCCCATAGTGCATATTTCAGGCTCCACCGGACCATTTTTGTTCTTGTCCTATTTCATTTTTAAGGTTCTCAATAAAAGTTAAGTAAAAATGTTAAAGCCTTATGAAAGAAAATTTAAAAAGTCCTCAATAATTAATAGTCAACCGAACCATACAACAAAGAAGCTTGAAAAGCACCAATATCTCCCTTTTCTCGATTTTGGCAGAAAAACTCTCACCCACTACACATAATAATATTTTAGAAAGTTGCATATTTGTAGTTTGCCATAAGCCATGCTGTACTTCAGCAGCACTCTACTGCAGCACAACCAGACGCAAACGTCACTGTAAAGAAGGATACTTACACGGCATGTTTTCTAATGATACTCTGCACTTGCTTGCCTGCAAAATTTTAACCGATTGCAGACCTCGTGCGCACCAATTTTGGAAAGTAGGAGTTTTCAGGGCTGTTGCGCGGGGTTTTCCAAAAAATAGGAATAAAAATAGGAATTTTGCCATCAAAAAATAGGAATAAATAGGAACTTTTGGGTCAAAAAATAGGAATAAATAGGAACTTTTGGGTCAAAAAATAGGAATAAATAGGAATACCCAGGCTTAAAATTGAAGGCTTAATTTATTGTTTTCAGGAGAACGAGCAATTACTATATACTTTGTTGTTGTTGTTGTTGTTGTTGTTATTGCCGGGCTACTCAGCCAAGAGGCTATATGAGGGCGCTAACCTTTGTCTCTCCCCATCAGTCATAGCTAACATGACTCTCGCTTCGTCGCCTGAATGCTGTCCCACAATGGGAAGCTGGAGCAGACACCTTCTTGGCCTTTCGGCTCCGGTAGTAAGACATCCATTAACTGCGCATACGCAAGGTATAGGAGCACAGCATCTTTCGACACTCCAAGCCCCAAGCGCAGATGGGGCGGGATCAGAGACAAACCCGGAAAGTTGTGTGATCCATTTTGAGTACATGACTCGTTTGCACCTAACACTCCCTCGCAGGAGGTAGGCGGACCACATTGCAGAAGTGCTGGCATATCCCAAGGGGGTACCTTCCACCGGGAACTCCGCGCCCTACTCTTGACGATAAGTGGATTAAGGGTTCTTTAGCGTGCACTACCCCCAGCAAGGCAGCACACGGGCCCACCAATTTAACGCCTCATCCGACCGGCGGAGCAGTGACCTAAGTTTCTTGCTCAAGGAAACAATGTAACCTTTCGATCCGAGGTCCGGTGCCTTAACCATTCGGCTACACGGTCTAACTATATACCTTCAATACCTTTAAATGAAATTAAATACCTTTAAATGAATTGTAAATGTCCTGAATACTTTTATTTTAACTCTGATTTTGAATTAGACGTAAGGTGGTGTCGCAATCTTTTGGGATTAGAACAACTTTACGGGATACTTACTTATAATCGGTATTGATGGGCACTGCATATCAGACAAAGCAAAGAAAAATTAGCAGTTTGGACAAAAATTCAAAACTTTTAAAAATACATATTTTTCAAAAATTTCTGCGAAATTTCTGTTGAAACCAAGGTTGTGGCTTAGCTGTATATATAATATAAATTCACAGCGTACCGAAAAATTGACAGAAAAATTAGGTTTAACTGAAAAATCGAAAAATTTTCTTGAAGTTGTGTTTGGAATAGGCGGATAATCGGATAGGTATGAAAAAATATCCAGTACCATCACTAATAATCGGATTAATATTTGAAGCTGAAATATGTGACCGGTCGACCAATCGGAGCGATTTTTGGGTTTAATCTGGGTTTAACCAGGGATGGGCATCGGAAGGGACAACCGGAAAAATGGTTTTTTGTTTCTTCCGCAGCTTTCGAAAGAACTCGCTGGTTTTTTTTGGTAAGCTTGAAAATTTTTGAAAACTTAGCGGAAAAAAATGAAAATTTCCAAAAATGTTTGAATGATTCTGAAAAAATCGTAAAATTTTCTAAAACTGACTGAATTCATTTATATATTGCTTAAAAACCGTTTCAAACCTTAAAGTTATGAAAACTTGCCGACTTCTGGCCTGCACTTTATTTCTGAAATGACAAAAACTTTTGGTCTTGTGCGCACTCATGCTAGCGACAGAAAGAGAAAATTACTGAAAAAGATCAGTCAAAGTGCTCAAGAATATTGCTACTGAATCTCATTTCACAAAAATTGCTATTTCTGCTGGGAACCCCGACCCCAGACCCTCCGCAATTAGTTATTCTCTAATTAAGTTATCTTTGGATCGGAATCTACCATTTCTAAAATGGTAGAACTAAAACACTAGCACCCATGGTTAACGTATGAGTAAAGCTAGTGTGGATGTGCAACGAACACAGCATATTCAAAATTCAAATGACGAAGTGGGTACGTAGGCCCAATTACCAAATATTTGGGAATTTAATTTAATCCGTGCTGGCTCATATATAACTAAGAATTTTATAACAGGAAAATGTTGTGGCCACGGTCGTATATATAAAGCTTTTTTCACACGAATTTAGTAACCCAAACCATATATATATATATTATTATTTAATTCAACAAACAAGAAAAATATAAAGAAATAAGCAAGTGCAACATTTCTGCACTAGATTCCTACATCAAACAAGACCTCACGCAGTGCCCTCTTGAAAGAGGGGAGCGTGGCTGAGTTAACAACTTCCTGCGGCAAAGCATTCCAACTAAATATTATGCGATTGTGAAAGAGATTCTTAACAACGGTCAGGTTATTGTATATGTGCCAAGGTATATATATAATATCTACTGTAAGTTGGAGGACTAATACGTATAAGCAGGAAAACGAGGACGTTTTAAAAACAAGGAAAACAGTTGCGCCGAAGGCGCAAAATTTTTCTAAAAATTTATTTTGTCATTCAAAGTTTAAAGAAAGTTTTGTGTTCTGTTCAACAAAAATAACCAAGATTCCAATGAAAATTTACACTTTACACTGGTCACATACAAAAATCAGGCCTCGTGCGCACCAATTTTGGAAAAGTAGGAATAAAAGAAGGAATTTTCTTCAAAAAAGTAGGAAAAAGTAGGAACAAAAAGTAGGAATTTTGCAAAAAAAGTAGGAATTTTAAAGTAGAAATTTTGCCAAAAATTATGAGTTTTAACATAGGTAATTGTTGAATGCTGCGTAGTTATATAGTTAGTAACTTGATTGTGTTAATGCACTCTATTCTAGAAAAGCCCGATCTACGCACTTTGAGGTTTAACTGAAAAACGGAAAGGCATAAAAGAAATTGATTTCTATGTGATATTATTATTATTATATACATTATAACAATACGATTATTACACATTGCCTGAAAAATTAATTTCTGATAATGCTCCAGTCAATATCTTTAAATTTACGCATACACATTTTTTGTGCATAAATAAATCTATTAAATTCTCAAAATTCGCTACATTATCGTGCCCCAGATCAGGATTAGGACAAAACCCTCTTCCACAGCTCACATCTGACCGCTTCACCCAAATTCCTTGGACCGCATGACATTATTCCACTCATATGACGGACCTACTTTGTTTTTTCTTTAACCTTAACCAAATTTAACCTTTTGTTCATTTTTAAAATTTGTTCTTTTCCAAGAAATGCGTTCCAAAGAACACAATTTTGGCACGAATAGTTGACACTATTCAAGCCACGCTGACGAGAAAAGCTTAACATCAACCCAAGTTAATCAAGTAAAATACTTCCAAAATCCAAACAGATCTTTAAAATTAAAATCTAAACGCCGCGAAGCCTGAAATCTTCAAAAATACAGGAAAAATCTTCGGATTGAAATGTGTCGGTTCTAACTATGCTACACAAAAATATCTGCAAGAATAAGAACCTTACCGTGCAAAAATCAAAAGCCAAATTTAAAATTTCAAGTTGATTGTTTTTGGATTCTGGTTATTTAAATTAATTGTTGTTGTGTGTGCTGCATTAGACATCACAATGTGATGATCATCACCCGACGGTGCAAAGCGTTAGTCAGGGAACTGGCCCCGTAAGGTGGGTCAAAAACAATTCAACTAAGTTGCCAGAAGGAGTCTCAAAGCCTGGTCGACATCATGACGGCTGACGTCTCCTCCCTTTTAGAAAATGTTCCGTCGGCATCGGCGTTGCCATGACTGGCGGCTAGCCCGAGGAGCAGCACACAGCACAGGTCTTTCATGCAAAAACAACGGCATGACCGCTTTGCACCAAAGTGAGACGAGCTCCAAGTGTGCTGTTCTATGATATAGGCCTACGTGGGTGGAAGCACAGCGATTGCGATGCGAAACTGCCTTAAAATTAGTACTGTGCATGCATTACGTATGGCAATTTTGAGCACAATATACGTAGCCCTCTTCTTTTAGACTTGCCCTTCATGCAGCACTACAAGAAGTATACAAAATTCTAGCAAGAGGCTACATACTCAACGTTAAACATATAAACGGAGAACAGTTCTGAACAAAACGGACTGACTAGCCCAGTCTTGATTCGCAAACACATGTCACGGCCTGCAAAATAAAAGATGTTCTAAGAGTGTACCTTTTCAGTGAATAAGATAAGCATTAAAATCAAACTTTCCGCGCCGCGGAAACTTTCCATTTTCGTAAAATTAAACAGAAAACTAAAGTTAATATATAATAAAATTTACCAGTCTAGGAAAAATGTAGGAAAAAGTAGGAATTTTTGGCCTCAAGTAGGAAAAAAGTAGGAATCTGGAAAAAAGTAGGAAAAGTAGGAACCGCACGAGCACTGAAAAAATAGGAAAAAATAGGAATTTCGGCTGAAAATAGGAATAAATAGGAATGTCTCGAAAAAATAGGAAAAAATAGGAAAAATAGGAACAACAGGCCTGAGTTTTCTTCAAGAAAGTAGGAAAAAATAGGAACAAAAAGTAGGAATTTTGCAAAAAAGTAGGAATTTTAAAGTAAAAATTTGGCCAAAAATTATGAGTTTTAACATATAGGTAAATGTTGAGTGCTGCGTAGTTAGTTAGTAACTTGATTGTGCTACGTAATGCACTCTGTTCTAGAAAACCCCGATCTACGCACTTTGACGTTTAACCGAAAAAACGGAAAGGCATCGAAGCAGATTTCTAAGCAATTCTAATTCCAAGATACCGCAGTTTAACATTTCAGCGTTATTTTAATGTAAAATTTGTCCAGATTCATCTATTGTCGGGAGATTTTTTGGCGCACGCGAGAAAATGACTTTTCACTTCACTTCACTTTTCCCACTGCCTATGTTTAACACATGAAACCTCAACTTTGAGGTAACATTACTCGACAACCGTAAGGCTTATGACTTTAATTTGAAAAACTCGTTAAAATATACCGTTTGGACAATACAATATGTAAAAATCAGCGAGATCTGAGAAAGTCGAAAAAATGACCCAAAAATGGACACCCCTTAACTTTTTGTTCATTTTTAAAATTTGTTTTTTCCAAGAAATGCGTTCAAAAGAACACAATTTTGGAACAGAAACTGGGCAGGTGACATTTTTCAAGCCAAGCTGACGAGAAAAGCTTAACATCAACCCAAGCTAATCAAGTAAAATACTTCCAAAATCCAAACATATCTTTAAAATTAAAATCGAACCTAGCGAAGCCTGAAATATTCAAAAATACAGGGAAAATATTCGGATTAAAATGTGTCGATTCTAACTATGCTACACAAAGCTATCTGCAAGAATAAGAACCTTACCGTGCAAAAATCAAAAGCCAAATTTAAAAATTTCAAGTTGATTATTTTTGGATTCTAGTTATTTTGGAGTAAATCTTTCTTTCTTCTTTCTTATTTAAATTTGTTGTTGTGTTTGCTGCATTAGACATCACAGTGTGATGATCATCACCCAAAGAAGCAAAGGTGCAAAGAGTTAGCCAGGAAACTGGCCCCGTTAGGTCGGTCAAAAACAACTCAACCAAGTTGCCAGAAGGAGTCTCAAAGCCTGGTCGACATCACGACGGCTGACGTCTACTCCTTTATAGAAAATGCACCGTCGGCCTCGACCACTAGCCTAGCCAGAAAAAAATTTCGGGGGGGGGGGAATTCAAAATTTTTCCGGGGGTCTGGGGGGCTGAGAAATTTTTCTATTTCGTGACCTTCTTGGAATTTTTACAGAGCATTCGTTGAAATTACAATAATGTTTAAGGCGCAGTGCTTGTTCATGCACCTAAATAATGCAGAAGGTGGTCAAAGTAGACCAAATAGGGTAATTGGTACTCATTTTTAAGGCTTAGTTTAGTGTTTTAGTTCATTATAATGATATAATGCACATATTTGGCGCCAAAGTCGCGAAAATGTTTTGAAAAATAGGCGTTTACACACGTGGCAGGAAAAAATTCCTAGGGTGCAACACAATTTCGGGGGGGAAGTCCCCCACCCCCCCCCCCCCCTGGCTACGCGCCTGGCCTCGACATTGCCATATTTGGCGGCTGGCCCAAGGAGCAGCACATAGCACAAGTCTTCGGCATGGCAGCCTTTGCACCAAAGTGAGACGAGCTCCAAGTGTGCTGTTCTGTGATATAGCCTACACGGGTGGAAGCACAGCGATTGCGATGCGAAACTGCCTTAAAATTAGTACTGTGCATGCATTATGGCAATTTTGAGCACAATATATATGTGGTAGCAAGATAGTAAAATTGGCAAGATAGTTATCTTGCTAAGAGTTTGGCAAGATAGTTATCTTGCTAAAATTTTAGCAAGATAACTATCTTGCCACGAAATTTAGCAAGATTACAATCTTGCCAAAATTGTTGGTAAGATAGTAATCTTACTAGAATTTAGCAAGATAGTCATCTTACCAGTTTCAGTGTAAAAGGTGTCTTCAATTTGGAAACAAAGGCAGTCATTAGTATACGATATTTCTGAGATTAATGCAAGGGGGGACTTTCACAAGAATTTAACACTGGCCTCGTGCTCGTCTTTATTGCTGCTGAAATTATATTTGTAAAAGAAAATGCATAGAATTTGCATTATTGCGAATGTAACTAAGTAACAATTATTATTACGTCATGATTATGAAAATTGCTGACTTGAAATGAGACTATATAGAAAAAGACTGAAATTCTAAAGACTGTAAGTATGTGCATTCTGAACTAATTTTGTGAAATTTGTCTTGGCGGTAAAATAATGAATTTTTTATTTTTCGCAGTTAACTTTGAAATAATATATCAAAATATATTCTCCTATGCAATTTCTAACTTTAGCATTTCTATTATTATATACACAAATATTAATTCAGCAGTGATACAGAGAACAACGGTTAGTTTTTAATTTTTGCCAAAGTTCCCCCTTGCATTAAAAGCATTAAACTGCATAAACAGGGTATACTAATGACTGCATTTGTTCCCAATTGAAGACACCTTTCATACTGAAACTGGTAAGATGACTATCTTGCTAAATTCTAGTAAGATGACTATCTTACCAACAATTTTGGCAAGATAGTAATCTTGCTAAATTTCGTGGCAAGATAGTTATCTTGCTAAAATTTTAGCAAGATAACTATCTTACCAAACTCTTAGCAAGATAACTATCTTGCCAATTTTACTATCTTGCTACGACATATATACGTAGCCCTCTTCTTTTAGACTTGCCCTCATGCAGCACTACAAGAAGTATACATAATTCTACCAAGCTATATATACTCAACGTTAAACATATAAACGGAGAACAGTTCTGAACAAAACGGACTAGCCCAGTCTTGTTTCGCAAACACATGTCACGGCCTGCAGAATAAAAGATGTTCTAAGAGTGTACCTTTTCAGCGAGTTAATCATTAAAATCAAAGTTTCCGCGCCGCAGGCGCGAAATTTTCGTAAAATTACGCAGAAAACTAAAGTTAATATATAATAAAATTTACCAGTCTAGGAAAAAAGTAGGAACCGCACGAGCACTGCCGATTACTATTTATCTGTAGCTAGTTATAGGCCGTGCTGTACTTCAGCAGCAGTCTACTGCAGCGCAACCAGGTGCAAATTATTTTGCCAATATGGAAAACCTATATACATATATACGGCACGACTTCAATTGCTCTTCTGCACTCAGTATGGGACCACTGGAGACAGTTTCTGCTGACAGCCTGTAGCGCTTCTACCAAGAAAAAAGACGAAACCAAGGACCAAGAAGAAACCAAGGACAAGCCGAACGGGAGGCGTCAGGCACCCTCGTACCCACGAAACCAGGACCTAGAAGAGAGAAGGGAAGATGGAGATTCAGCTTCTCACTCACCATTGAAAGTAAAGAATTGGCCCAGCCGGGATTCGAACCACAACCCCTCTGACTCCGGAGCAGACTTGCTAACCAACTAACAGCTGAACTCCCATATCAGGCTTATGAATGTTTCCTATGCCTGCTTCCCTTACACTGCCCAGAATGATTTTTCTCATCATCAAACAATCAGAAAACTAATCTTGACTTCCAAGGTTTCAGCTATATACCTGGATTACGAAAATTTATTCTTTCAGCAAATTCTCTAGAACCTAATTTTTTCATAATGCACGCGCCTACTAAAATCCTGTCTTATAGTTCGAATTTGAACCTAATCTCTCACTATCACCAAACTCCCACCAATTTACTAATCATCTGCTACACCAAGAGTGTGTAAATGAGCTATATATAAGAAAAGTGTAAGCCTTCTCTTCAACGCATTGCATAACGGTGCTCCGACCACAATAAACGAATGTTTCCGTTTGGTGGAGAGGGCTCGACAAACATATACCCCATCTTGGTAGCAAGAACAGGTTTGGTAGGGGGTAATCAACAGCCAATAAATTGCAGAGCCCCTTCCCCGTTTGGGGTGGGGGGTAGCGGGGTAGTGCAGACTAGAGAGAATTACGGCAGTTACAGCTTATTTCAAAAATGGGCCCCCGTTTGGTGGGAGGAGGGATAACCAAAATCCAATCAAATTTAGCCAATCTTTGTCTCGGTGATCGCCCAACGGGGAGCTCCTTTGCCCCCCCCCCCCTGATAGGGTATGTTTGTGCTCACCAAACCAAACGGGGGAATATTCAAAGAATTGTGGTCGGAGCACCGTTACGCAATGCCAAGAAGAGAAGCCCTCTAGGGCTTTCTCTTCCGCTTAAGCATAGCGAAATTATGCACTCTTGCTTACAGTTTATTTTTAGCAGAAGTCATAACCGCAAAATGAAGTATACCTATACACATATAAGGTATATACATGATTAAAATTTTATTTTCCATGATAGAAAACTTTGCATTTGCAAGCTGCCGGCACATGCCACAAAATGACGTATAGGTATATATATACATATATATACGGCAATAAAAAGGCACTACAGTAAAAATTTGTTGCCTACCCTACGTTACCTAAAACACTAATCTTCCAAGAATGCGTAGTACTAGCGGCCTCAAGTTTTTCCCATCATTTCTTCAAGTCGACCAAACAACAATGAAATCATAAGAAAGCTCAAACTAAATCAACAGACTAGAACAAAGTCCACAAAATTAGACTAGAACAGTCAACAAAGTCCACAAAATTAGACTAGAACAGTCAACAAAGTCCACAAAATTAGACTAGAACAGTCAACAAAGTCCACAAAATTAGACTAGAACAGTCAACAAAGTCCACAAAATTAGACTAGAACAGTCAACAAAGTCCACAAAATTAGACTAGAACAGTCAACAAAGTCCACAAAATTAGACTAGAACAGTCAACAAAGTCCACAAAATTAGACTAGAACAGTCAACAAAGTCCACAAAATTAGCAAATACATACATGAAATAAAAATAAGACAAAACGATACATAACGTCATTTGAGATTCATTGCAATGCAAAGAAGTAAGAGAAATACGTAGACATAAGTGAAAATGAACAATATATACAAATAAAAACACACAAAAATGCAAGAAAGCATTTAATTTTCTCTTTGTCTTCAAATTTCTTTCGTCATAATTTGGTGCTTAATATCATATCAATCATTTTATGTCATTCGAGAAAAACCTAAGAAAAGCATATAAATGTCCACACAGCATAAAAGCTGTAATATGTTGAAATCAATAATACGAAAATGCAGAAAAGCTGTAATACGAAAAATCAATTTTCAGAGAAAACACAGATTTTCATACAGAACCATACTTTTAGAATATACATACATTGAAAGGCACAGATACGCGTTTTAAAACCCTGTTTCTCCCCGGTTAGCTTTTACTGGGGGGCGCCCCCATTCATCAGGTTGCGGTTCCTTAATTCTCCAATACATGAAAGCCCAACATAAATTACAACCGTCCCCATAAGCAGAAAAATTGCTAAATTCTATGTATATACTACTTTCCCCCCTTAAATTTTTAAAGTGTTTTTGAAATATTGCTAGTTTTTAACGGCAATATATGAACTTCCAAATTTGTAACTGCTCACATAACTAACTTGCTACACTATTTCTGACGATCCTCTATCCCATTGTCCACTCACCCATATATACATTTTGGCCTAGTAGTAGCCTCCCCTCCTGAAACTTTGTCTGCTTTAAAGAGAGCCCAGCATTCACGTAAAATATAGGTCCAGTTTCAGTGACACAGAAAAACATTTCAGCCAATCTTTACACTGATATGCCTATACAGTCAGTATATACTTTATATATATACAGCAAGTGAGAGCAGAGAGCATGTAACATAACAAAGCCTGGACGTTATCGCCTGATCTCTCAAAAATGATAGGTCATACCACTCTGACGCCTGGTTAACGATGTTTCAAGTTATATCGCTCTGGTTCAGAGATTTCTAGCTAGATTCGTTGTTAGAATGTACGAAGTTAGACGTTAAGCCCATCAAAAATGAAATCCCGCCTAATACGAAAAACTTCGGGTGGGAGCCAAAATTGATGCAAAAGTTGATTTCCTTTCTTCCAAATATAAATCTTTCCAACATTTTAGTTCTTTTATCTGGACTCGTGAGAGTGACTACAATAATGGTTCCTGTCTTGACTATCCGAAAGCTAAGGTCGTGCTGTAGTTCAAAAAACCTTTCGAGTTTTTTCCAGATTAACTATCCCCAGTGATAAAATTTTTAAAATTTGATCAATCGAGCTGAGATTTGGTATGGGTTTGTTTTTGACCACGCTGAGTTCAAATATCACAACATTTTTCGATTTCGCAAAATGCTATTTTTTGGATTCGTAAGGGGGAGGGAGAAAAACGTTCATCGCCGATCTTGCTGAAAAGTTGCGTACAGGGGTTTTCGGGATCGTAGAACACGAATCTTATGTCCATTTTGAGATTTAGCGTTTCGTTAGCACAGTATAAGCTTATTGGTTCCGCTTACAACAAGCTCATATCAAGTTAACGAAAAGCTGAATCGAAAATCGAGTTCAGATTCGGGTTCAGCGAACCGGAAAACCCCCTATATACGACTTTTCAGCAGAATCGGCGGCAAAAAAGTTTCGGTTTTCCTTGGTCCCCCCTTGCGAATCGAAAAAATCGAATCTTGAAATAGAAAACTTTTGCAATATTTGAATCCAGCGTGGTCGAAAACATATCTATATATATATATATATATATACCCATACTACACTTCAGCTCGATTGATCAAATTTTAAAAATTTTACCACTGGGGGGGGGAAGGTAAAAATTGTTACTAAAATGTGCATTAAAGTAGTCAGTCACTGAAATTTGACCTATCGCTCAATCTCATTGCTAATAAAAGTAAAACGGGTTTGTCAGGCGACAGCACGCAAATACTTTTTATCTCATTTTACGAAAAAACAAATGCAAAAAACCTTGCGATCTCAAAAAACCAAAAAGCCAAAAACAAGTTTATACATCTTCCTCTTTTTAGTATCAAGCATCGTCTCCTGGTCCAGAACTCATCACACTCTTCAGCAAATTATTCTTGGCCAGAATTTCCGCCCGTTCCGGTAGGTTCATGAATGCATCCACATTTAGACGAATTTTTTCAAGACACTTTTTCTTCAAGACTTTCAGTTCATATAGGTCCGCCATCAGAAGCAGGCAACCCATATTCTCTAAATTGACCTGAGAAATTAGGACTCTCTGACACCAGAAAACCAATTCCTGCAGTTCATATTGATGGGCCAAAATCAGCAATCCTTCCGCCTGGCTTTCATCCAAATCGTCCAGCTCAGCAGTATAGAGATAGCGAAGAAATTCCTGGACGACTGACCTTTCACAATCCAACTCCAAAATCCGGGACTGGGATTCGCGAAAGCCGGATCCCAGATTTCGCCGGAGAACCGGACTGCTTTGAGCCAGCACGAAAGAATGAACAAAAAAGTCCGGGCCGTCCCGACACCGAATTTGAAAGTCGGACAGTCCGGAGGGTTCACCGCCCCCCGATTCAGAAATCCCTTCATACAGTTGCTTTATGAAATTTTGACGAATTTCGCTCAGACCGAGACCAGGTTCATGCAGCAAACTGAATTCCAGCCTAACCTCCTTTGCACTACAGTTGCAGACCAACTCGAATTTGAGGGAACTCCCGTCTCGACAGGAATAGCAGGAAGAATCAGTCAGATCACTGAACCGAAGAGGACTTCGAAATTTGACCCGATCAAATTCTCCGGAAGTGTTTCGAAAGGACAGTTTGAATGAGATGCGGCGTCCGCGGTGGGAAGGATTATTTTCACCGTTGCTGAGAATTTTAGCAAACCTACACTTTTCCTCCACAGCAATGTGAACTTTAAGACCCTCGGCAAGACAGAAACGAGATCGGACAGTCTTGTCTCCAGTGTATGGCAAGGGAACATCGACGGAAGCAATGGTGGGCATAATCGACGTCTCATCAAGTCAATGACTTGTACCAAGAGTACATAATAGATAAGAGTATGACAACAGGCAGGCTCTCTGTTATCAGAGCAAAAACTATGCTATGCGCGCTATCGGCTAACCCCCCCCACAAATTGACCCCCTCTCACACCGCCCCTATATGGGTACGGGGTCCAAACGGGGGTCGCTCACTGCTTTGCATAATTACACGTTATAATTAACCGAGGCCTAATTTGGGAACAGGGTGCAAGCGTGTATGTTTAACATATGCATGTAGAAAACATACTAAGCGAGTGAGCGACCCCCGTTTGGAACTATGTACCCATATAGGGGCGGTGTGAGAGGGGGTCAATTTGTGGGGGGGTTAGCCGATAGCGCGCATAACATAGTTTTTGCTCTGATAACAGAGAGCCTGCCTGTTGTCATACTCTTATCTATTATGTACTCTTGCTTGTACGTAGTAAATATGACTTGAAATCTAAATTGGTTGAAATCTGAAAAACAGACAAAATGCACTAAAACATTATATAATAATTATTTGAAAGTATATATTATTATTTGGAAAACAAGTTGCAACGGCTTAACATATGAGCCTGTCCTACAACGAGGCTCATATTGGCGTCACAGTGCAGCCTTCTTAAAGATCATCAGGTCATCATATTAAAGTAAAAACGAATGAATAGACATATATAACATGTTAACATTGTGGCTTGAAAGAAATAGACTGAACCAAGTGAACTGCGACACCTCAAGTTTAACTGTACATGCAAGCGGATGTTTCCCGAAACACCATGGCACCTACTATTTCCGGAAGCACTATAGTACACCTACTGTATTCTCGGAACACTATGACACACTACTCTCACATATATACGTAATGCTTTCCCCACATGGCTCTGAGTCAGAGGGCAAAGTGGTATATTGTATAATGCGTATGCATATAATTATAATTTGTCGAAATTTGACCTTCATATAAATAGCACGTAAAGCTTTTCATTACAAAATTGTCCTTCACACATCTTGTCGCTAAGACATTATACTGTGCATACGCATTATACGGCATGCCACTCTGCGCTCTGACTCCGAGCCATGTGGGAAAGCATTACGAATGTGAGAGTAGTGTGTCATAGTGTTCCGAGAATACAGTAGGTGTACTATAGTGCATCCGGAAATAGTAGGTGCCATCGTGTTTCGGGAAACATCAGCTTGCATGTACAGTTCAACTTGAGGTGTCGCAGTTCACTTCGTTCTGTCCATTTCTTTCAAGCCACAATGTTAACATGTTATGTCTATTCATTCGTTTTTTCTTTAATAAAATGACCTGATGATCTTTAAGATGGCTGCACTGTGATGCCAATATGAGCCTCGTTGTAGGACAGGCTCATATGTTAAGCCGTTGCAACTTGTTTTCCTTAATTTACAACCTCAACGCCACTCATATGCATTTTACAGGCTAGTTTCCGTGTTTGTACAACCTGCCTGAGCGTACTCATATGTATTTTACATGCGACGAAGGAGCATTTTTGGTCCTTGTTTTCCATTCTTTTACATATGTATGCGCAAAAAAGAACCAACATAATATAGTTCCGAACACCATGCGCAAGCAGATACTATCTTGACCACTTTTGGAAAATTTCATATTTGACCCAAAATCGCTTACGTCCCCACCCCACCCCACCACAGCACTCTATAGCCACTTTGAGCATGCAGTTCTATGATAAAAGTTGCTCAGCTCACTTAGGGCCACGGTTTTTTTTTGCGTAAAATACTGCGTATTTACGCAGTCGAGCTTAAAAATACGCAGTCAAAAACAAAAATACGCACCAAAATACGCAGCCGAAAAATTCGGTTGCAAGAATTTCCTGAGTGCTCTAAATTAATTTCTTGAGACAATTCAACGTAGTTTGGGCTCTGGCTTCTTCTGGGGGGCTCCGCCCCCCAGACCCCCCACTTACCTCTTCGCTTCTACATTGATCCTTCCGTCTGCAGTTGCTTCTAAGCACACGTATAAATATATAATACATGCGTTGTTTTTGTTTCTATTTTGATTTGACATAGTAAACTAAAATCTTATCTGTTCTAAGACTCTATTTGTTCTATTCGTAAACTCTATTTGTCTAACCAACAATTAACTTTACTATTAAATTGCTCCAGGCAAAGAATTCAAAGTTTTAAGAGCAAATTTAATCAAAAATTTAAAATTTTCTTCAACTTCTGGGGGGCTGCGCCCCCCAGACCCCCTGCGTATCTATTTCGCATCAAATATTCATACTTTTACACCATAGTTCAATCGGCACGCAACGTAAAATGAAGCTAAGACCTTTAAGGTTGTTTAAAAACTCTTAAAAACGAATTAATTCGACGCTAAATGCGTTTATAGCGTTTATAACGTTGAGAAGCGATTTTTGTAATTTTACGCAGTCGAAAATAAAAATACGCACTCGAAAACAAAAATACGCAAAATTTACGCAGGTCCGATTTTCAAAAAAACCCTGCTTAGGGCTTTCATTTGGTACCAAATTTGACCACTTTTGAAAAATTTCATTTTTGACCGAAAATCGCCTAAGTCCCCACCCCACCCCACCACAGCACTCTATAGCCACTTTGAGCATGCAGTTCTATGATAAAAGTTGCTCACCTCACTTAGGGCTTTCATTTGGTACCAAATTTGACCACTTTTGAAAAATTTCATTTTGACCGAAAATCGCCTAAGTCCCCACCCCACCCCACCACAGCACGCTACAGCCATTTTGAGCATGCAATTCTATGACAAAAGTTGCTCAGCTCACTTAGGGCTTTCATTTGGTACCAAATTTGACCACTTTTGAAAAATTTCATTTTTGACCGAAAATCGCCTAAGTCCCCACCCCACCCCACCACAGCACCCTATAGCCACTTTGAGCATGCAGTTCTATGACAAAAGTTGCTCACCTCACTTAGGGCTTTCATTTGGTACCAAATTTGACCACTTTTGAAAAATTTCATTTTTGACCGAAAATCGTCTAAGTCCCCACCCCACCCCACCACAGCACGCTACAGCCATTTTGAGCATGCAATTCTATGACAAAAGTTGCTCAGCTCACTTAGGGCTTTCATTTGGTACCAAATTTGACCACTTTTGAAAAATTTCATTTTTGACCGAAAATCGCCAAGTCCCCACCCCAGCCCACCACAGCACGCTACAGCCATTTCGAGCATGCAATTCTATGACAAAAGTTGCTCAGCTCACTTAGGTCTTTCATTTGGTAACCAAATTTGACCACTTTTGAAAAATTTCATTTTTGACCGAAAATCGCCTAAGTCCCCACCCCACCCCACCACAGCACGCTACAGCCATTTTGAGCATGCAATTCTATACACAAAAGTTGCTCACCTCACTTAGGGCTTTCATTTGGAACCAAATTTGACCACTTTTGAAAAATTTCATTTTGGACCACCTGACCCCTTACCGACCTGACCCCTCAGAAGGTCAAGTGGAGCCAGCCCAGCAAAAATGGGTGCGATGAAACAGCAAAACAGACACCGGAAATGAGCTGGGCGCACCAGAAAACCCCTATAGAGAAAGTTTTGAGAGGCCAAGTAGAGCCTAGTATGGACCTCCAGGAAACGGTTGCCGACATGACCCTCCAGACGACAAAGTAGAAACAGCCCAGCAAGATGGATGAGTCGGACGGCAAAACGGACACCGGATATGAGCTGGGCGCACCAGAAAACCCCTATAGAGAAAGTTTTGAGAGGCCAAGTAGAGCCCAGTATGGGCCTCCAGGTAGCGGTTGCCGACATGACCCTCCAGACGGCAAAGTGGAACCAGCCCAGCAACTTGGGTCAGTCGGGCAGCAAAATTGATAGCGGGAATCGATTCTCCGTCCGCAAAAACGTTTGTATGCAAGACTTGAGGCTGCCAGGTCGCAAAATAAGCGAAAAAACCAAGTTCAAAGTTGGACCCAAAATTCACCAACTTTGGCAGGCCAGTACCCAAAAATTACGCTCAGGGCCGGAAAATCATATAGCAATTGAACGACCCTGATATGTGTCCTATTCAGCCATATAGGCAGTATTGCCCCACATATAGCCCAGTCTGACTTATTACGGCGCCTTTTTGGCCATTTTAGCGTTTTGGCCGATTTTGGCCCCCTGCCAAAAATTTTTTCCGGCTCTGGGAGGCATAATAACTAGCCTATCGGCTTATTTTTGTTGCGTACTCCAAGAATATATATGGTTTTCATAGGCATAAATTTTTCTATCTGTTGTTATTAAAGCTACAAAGCCCCTTACCAGACGTCAAAGCGGAGAACCGGAAAAAACATCACTCTCGTAAGCGATTTTTGGCGCAACTTTTTAACGGAAAGTGGTACGGGGATGAAACTTCGCACACATACTAAACTCGACACGTACAATTTTTTGCGCACATAATCTGCGCAGGATCTGCGCAGCTTCTGCGCAGCCTTGTTTTACACGGTCATTCGACCATTTTCACTCATATTATAGGGGTCGCTACCGCGACCCCTATGATATACGTACCGCACCGCTATGACTATATATATATGCTTAAAAGTGCTCAAAAATCAAGTTTGAGTACCAAAATAGACCAGTTTTGAACAAAAAATTCCGGCGAAGCCGGAAATTTTTTGAAAATTTTCACCAAAAATCCTTAAAATTTGGCATTTTGTGGGCACCCTATAGTGAGTGGGGGGAAGCCCAAAAACGTGGGGGAAGGGGGAACGAGTGGGGGTGGAAGGGGTCGAGTGGGGGGGGGGCGACTCGAAAAGTGGGGGGGCCCACTAAAGAAAACCCAGGCGCGAGAGCGCTCCCCTATAATATGGGTGTATATAAAAGGTTCAGGGCGGCCTTGGAGACCCGATCAAGCATCGAGCCAACTAAAATATATACTCAACGAAACAACACGGAGAGTATATATATACAAGTTGCAAAAAAGTTTTGGTCCAAATTTTCAACTTTGAAAATTTTCGCTTCGGGACAAGTTAGGTCCGTTTGTTTTTTCCGTGTAAGTCACGCTCGGAAAAGTGCAATTTTCTGACTTAACGACAAAATGATCTGGGCATTTTCAGCAGGTGAAGTTTGGTTTTTCTGAACGTATATATCCCGATACTGAACCTTTTTGATAGTTTTTCGCTGTCCGGCCCGGCATGCCACCTGGCCGGCCGGCCAAAGGTGGCCCCACGGCTATTCTAGCCAAAAAGGCCAATTTTGTGTCACGGATACAGGGCTCAGGGAACAAGCTAGAGAGATGCGGCTTAGTTGTACAAGAAACTTTGGGTTGGGTGCCATGGAATAGCGAGGACGATTTTCGATATCTGGCCGGGATCGTTCAGGCGGCCGGCCCAAAGTTGGTCCGGCCAAATAGCCATTTTCGGAAAATTTTTACGTCCCAACTCTACAGGAAATAGTCAAAAATAAGTCTAAACATGCTGTTTTTGGCCATCTAGTGGGACTCATATTAGAGTTATCGGGGTCGCTGAACACGATGAGCATAGTCGCAGCGAGGTGCGGTGCTGATATCGTGCTGCAGTTATGCAGCGACCACAGAACGCTGGCTGTAGACATACTGTAAATGGTAATACATATTAAATTGGTTGTGTAGATAGCTCAGGACATGGCTAATTAACGTAGCTACATTGACATTAGGGATGCACCGGGTCAGGCCCCGGTACCTACCGGGGCCAAAAATTAGCAAACTTTTGTAAATTTTTGACATTTTTTGACCAAAATTTTGAATTTTCGTATGTCAAAATGTGTTACAAATCGTTTGCTTTCCCGCCGATATGAATGAAAACGACGATAGTAACGTTTGTATATCAAAAATTATTGCAAAATTTAAAGTTTCCAGGAAATATTTGAAAATTTTCGATTTGGGCCCCCAATTTCCAGGCCCCGGCCCCGGTACCGGGGCTAAGGTGGCCCCGGCCCCGGCCCCGGCGGGGGCCACGATGAGGTCCCGGCCCCGGTAGTGGCGGCCCCGGTGCATCTCTAATTGACATTATGGTTTGCACCTGGTTGCGCTGCAGAAGTACAGCACGGCCTATAACTAGCTACAGGTAAGTTGCAATCGTCCGAGATTTTGCATACAAGTGCGGCAGAGCAATACAAATCGTGCTGCATAAGTTTCCAAAGATACCAAATTTGTCTAGTTTCGTTGAGTATTTAGCTGGCACGGCGCTCGAACGTGGCTCTAAGGGCCGCGCTGAGCCTTTTACATCCATATTATAGGGGAGCGCTCTCGCGCTCCCCTAAAACAAACAGCTAAAGATGGTTATTTACAAGAACCAAAAATGCTCCTTCGTCGCATGTAAAATACATATGAGTACTCTCAGGCAGGTTGTACAAACACGGAAACTAGCCTGTAAAATGCATATGAGTGGCGTTGAGGTTGTAAACTAAGGAAAACAAGTTGCAACGGCTTAACATATGAGCCTGTCCTACAACGAGGCTCATATTGGCGTCACAGTGCAGCCTCGTTAAAGATCATCAGATCATCATATTAAATAAAAAACGAATGAATAGAAATAATATGTTAACATTGTGGCCTGAAAGAAATGGACTGAACGAAGTGAACTGCGACACCTCAAGTTGAACTGTACATGCAAGCTGATGTTTCCCGAAACAGCATGGCACCTACTATTTCCGGAAGCACTATAGTATAGCCATGGGGTGAAAAAAAACCCACCCCCTTTTTGGGGGGAAAAAACCCACCCGCCTCCTGGGTCACTGGTTGGAGCTAGGAGCTCCAAAACATACCAGCAGAAAGCGCGTCTCTTTCTAACCTATGTGTCCAAAGATCAAGTCATTTGGTTCACTCCTCATTTTTTGACATTTTGAAAATGACACCTAATTTTTGGTCTATCTAACCTTCCAAAAATTTGCTAAAAGTTTGGACCGATGTAACTTTTGACTGGGTTGGGCTAGAAAAAGTTTTGCAAATATCTGCAATGATGGCAAGTCTTCTTCTTTGCACGCAGCAAGAATTAGTCTGATCCGATGTACGGTTAGTCTGGCACATTGCCAAACGTGGCGGGGGAAAAAACCCACTTTGGGGGGAAAAAACCCACCCAAATTTTTTTGAAAAATTTTTTACCAGCTCAACTGGGAAACAATTCGGGACTGTAGTACGATATTATCGAGGACGCTGCGTCACCCTATGCTGTCAGATTTGGACAATTTTGAATACTTGGGTAGCTAGAGGCATAAAACCCTAAAAGTGCAATTTCGCTGCTGGATGACCCAGCAGAGGTCTAATTGTGACTTTTAATAGCCAATTGTACGTAAAAAACCATTCTCTACACGTTAGAATAATAAGTTTTATCAAATTACATCGTTTTTAGCATTTTTCAAAAATTGCCCTATGTTTATGTGTTAAACTTTATGAAACCTGTCCATTTGATGCTGCATTTTCAATGGCACATGAGATCTCAAAAAAAGCTACCTAGGTCGGGTTTTTTGACTCATACTAACTAAAAAAAGAGTTGAATTTTACACAGGAAGTGTCAGAATCGCGCTACGACAATTTTTAGGACCTGTGAGGGGCGGGTTTATTTTCCCCCCATTTGGGTTTTTTTCCCCCCATTGGGTTTTTTCCCCCGCTACTTTTTGCATTATACCGGCCTAACGGTACAACCTAGAGAAGTGCAAATGGGCTTAAAAGAAAGTTCTAAGTACGCCAAGTACGATGGTATATAGAGTTCTCAGCTAGCCCTTATAACAAAAAAGTTCCAGCCAAAATACGAAAAAGTGGGTTTTTCCCCCCATGGCTATACACCTACTGTATTCTCGGAACACTATGACACACTACTCTCACATACGTACGTATATAATGCTTTCCCCACTTGGCTCTGAGTCAGAGCGCAGAGTGGCATGCCGTATAATGCGTATATATGCACTGCACAGTATAATGTCTTAGCGACAAGATATTGTGGAAAGGACAATTTTGTAATGAAAAGCTTTACGTGCTATTTATATTAAGGTCAAATATCGACAAATTATATTATGAGTTACGACATATATATATATATATATATATATATATATATACAGTAGCGTAGGTACGAAAAATTTTCAGGGGGGGGCGGTGTTGACCGAAGGCTGGGGGGGGGGTAAATTTCATTTTTTGCGCAATAATTGTATGCACGCTACATATGCTGTAACTTTCCCTGTTAATATGTTTTCTAGTTCAGTACATATATATATATATACATAGCTTAATGCTGTTGTAACCGAAAGCGGCACGCAAAAACCCAAAGCGGGGGGTCTGGGGGCGGAGCCCCAGAAGTTGAGAAAATTTTTAAATTTTGCCGTTAAAACGCTGCTGAAACATTGAATTCTTTGCATTGTATATTATCAGTTCCCAAACTAAATTTTGTAGTTTAATTTGCTACCTATTTAAATTTTTGACTTCCACAATCCCGTACGAAAACTAAGACTAAGATGCTCCCATTTGGAACAGGGTATTCTAAGCATATCCATTATCCGTCGTTGAAGGCAGATCATGTTTGGAATAATGCAGTTAATAACAGAACTACAAAGCAGGTAAACTAAGGTAAAGTAAAGCAAACTAGCAGAGGTCTAATTATAATAGGTACACAAGTCCCAAACGGGGGGTCTGGGGGGCGGACCCCCCAGAAGTTGAAAATTTTTAAAGTTCGCCATTAAACGCTATTGAAACATTTAATTCTTTACAATGATTTATCAATTGTCTAACAACATTTCGCACCTTTATATATTTGCTATTTTCTACGTTTACTGTCTTGTCCGAAAACTCAAACTATTAGGATGCTCCCATTAAGAACTGCGTATCCTGATTATATCAACCAATTATGCCGAAGCTGAGATGTTGGGAATAACGCAGATATTTAACAGCAAAACTGCAAAGCAAGTAGTTATATATACAAACATTCGTTAGCATGCTTAATGAAAAATAATAATTTTGATAATGTAAATAGCCAAAATTCGCGCCGAAGGCGCAAAATTTTTTAATGGTGTAGAAAATGCATCAATGTTGAGCTATTTTGAAGCATTAATGTACAATTTGTGCATGTTTCTAATCACATTAAACGCCCGCGCTCCGCGCGGGCGTAAAATTTTTCATTTGCCCAAATTTTCAGGGGGGCAAAGCCATTATTTCGGGGAGGGCGGCCGCCCGCCCCGCCCGCCCCGTATCTACGCTAGTGTATATATATATATATATATATATATGTATATATATATATATATATATATATATATATATATATATATATATATACGCCAATATGAGCCTCGTTGTAGGACAGGCTCATATGTTAAGCCGTTGCAACTGCAACATATATACCTTAAATACGGTGTTTGAGCTAGTGAAATTAGATTCAGACAGGATGCCTATGTATAACCAAGCATTATATGAAGCTAATGACATTACGCAAGACGGTGAGGATTTTTTCAGACTTGGGATTGGGAATAAAAGTAAAGAGTCTGTAGGCAAGATGGTAAGAGGTCGTCGTGATGTCAAGCCGTTGAAACCACGGCAGCGAGCGTCAATATGAGCCCAAGAGAAACGTGGCGGCTCATATTAGCCAGTTACAGCTTGTCCTTTACCGATTTAGATGCTGGCTCATATTAGACGTTTTAAATCTTGTCCTTGACATATTTAAATGTTGACCATCATAGCTCATATTGCATTTTACATGCGACTGCAAGGAGCATTTTTCCTACTTGTCCTTCTTCCAATTTTTGGGAGCGCTGCTCTTAGGCAGAAGTAGTCTGCAATTTATTACTCCCAGAAGATTCTCTATTTCAAACAATGACCACTGTCTTCGGGGGTTTGACCACTGGTCAATAGGCCACCTAGACCATAGTGACCAGTGGTCACTTCCGTCGATTCTGAAAATATGCTCATTGAAACGAGCGTAAACAATTTACTATATATGCCCCCAACCAAACCCCCGAAAAACGCTGTTTTAGGGGGATTGACCACTGGTCAATAGGCCACCTAGACCATAGTGACCAGTGGTCACTTCCGTCGGGTCTGAAAATATGCTCATTGAAACTAGCGTAGTCGATTTACTATATATGCCCCCAACCAAAACCTCTAAAAACGCTGTTTTAGGGGGTTTGACCACTGGTCAATAGGCCACCTAGACCATAGTGACCAGTGGTCACTTCCGTCGGGTCTGAAAATATGCTCATTGAAACTAGCGTAGTCGATTTACTATATATGCCCCCAACAAAAACCTCTAAAAACGCTGTTTTAGGGGGTTTGACCACTGGTCAATAGGCCACCAAGGCCATAGTGACCAGTGGTCACTTCCGTCGGTTCTGAAAATATGCTCACTGAAACGAGCGTAGTCGATTTACTATAAATGCCCCCAACCGAAACCCCGAAAAACGCTGTTTTATGGGGTTTGACCACTGGTCAATAGGCCACCTATACCATAGTGACCAGTGGTCACTTCCGTCGGTTCTGAAAATATGCTCATTGAAACGAGCGTAGACGATTTACTATATATGCCCCCAACCAAAATCCCGAAAAACGCTGTTTTGGGGGGTTTGACCACTGGTCAATAGGCCACCTAGACCATAGTGACCAGTGGTCACTTCCGTCGGGTCTGAAAATATGCTCATTGAAACTAGCGTAGTCGATTTACTATGTATGCCCCCAAGCAAAACCTCTAAAAACGCTGTTTTAGGGGGTTTGACCACTGGTCAATAGGCCACCTAGACCATGGTGACCAGTGGTCACTTCTGTCGGTTCTGAAAATATGCTCATTGAAACAGCGTAGTCGATTTACTCTATCTGCCCCCAACAGAAACCCCGAAAAACGCTGTTTTATGGGGTTTGACCACTGGTCAATAGGCCACCTTGACCATAGTGACCAGTGGTCACTTCCGTCGGTTCTGAAAATATGCTCATTGAAACGAGCGTAGTCGATTTACTATATATGCCCCCAACCAAAGCCCCGAAAAACGCTGCTTTAGTGACTTTTCCAAACTTTGACCCTGGGCGAGGTGCCACGGGGCCATGCTGACCAGTGGTCACTTCGGGCGGTTTCGGCAGTATGCTGTCTGTCTGTCTGTTCTCGGCCACTCTGCCAGGAGGCAATATGGGGGTCAGTCTCGGCAGGTTTAATACTTAGCGGATGCTGCAGCCAGATCAAGTGACCCAAAAGGAAGCGACCGACCAGGTCTAAGGGGGATGTAGGTCACTGATCCTCCATGGCTTGGGCGACTGGCCTGCTGTCTCAGACATGACCAGTACGCCGTCAACTGACACGGACGATTGGACGTACTCCGAGGATGTGAGGGACATTCAACCAGCTTACTGGCGACGTGGCACCTCCCGGGCACCCTCAAGCCACACGGCAGTATGCTCATCGTGTTCACCGACCCCGATTTACTATATATGGGCACCACCAAATGGCCGAAAATAGCCGTTTTTACGGACTTTTCCCAACTTTGACCCTGGGCGAGGAACCACGGGCGCCATGGGGCCTGAGGGTCACATCCATCGGTTTTGGCAGTATGCTCATCGTTTTCAGCGACCCCGATTTACTATATATGCGCACCACCAAATGGCCAAAAAACGCTATTTTAGACTACTTTTTGACAATTTTCTGTGTTGGGACCTCGAAAAATTTCTAAAACCTCGAACCTCGAAAAACCTCGAAAAGTCCAAACGTCGATTTTTCCATTTTTGACCATCTGTAAAAATCGACCCAGAGCGAAATTCGAAAATCAAACATAAACTTGATCTGGACCATAATCTAGATAATCAAAAATTAGTATAGAAAAATTTTTCCTATGGGCCGTTTGAAAAATCGGTGTGCGCAAAAATCGCCCTATAAAAGTGGTCGATACAGAGAAAAAAACCCCCCACTTTTAAACTTGTATCAAAAAGTCGATTTTTTCAAAGTTCATTTTTTCCGGACAAGTTTGGTATCATTCGAAAGCTCTTGGCCTGGAGATTTCAAAAATGTAAACTTTAGCTCTCAACTCCCTACCGTTAATGAGTTATGGCTAATTAACAGTTTCCCTAATCCGCAAAGTGCCTTTATAGCTCATATTATGAGGGGCGCTCCGCGCACCCTCATGATATATATATATATATATATATATATATATATATATATATATATATATATATATATATATATATATATATAGGGGCGCACCCAAGGGGTTTCGGCGGGGCGGCCGCCCCCCCTGTCAGGTTTCGAAGGTCAGAAAAATAAAGAAGCAGAAAGAAGAAAAAGGAGAAAAAACAAAAATTTTCGCGCAATCGGCGCGACTTTACCATTGTTCTGGGGTTTTTTAGGCAAAAAACAGTGGGGGGGAAGAGTGGGGGGGACGCCCCCACTAGTAGGGGGAGGTCCAAAAGTAGGGGGGTGAAATAAAATGAGCTAAAAAAGTCAAAAATACAGTATAAAAAGCCTGTTTTCTACATATACTGCTATAACTAAGCTTAAAAGTGCTCAAAAATTAAGTTTTGGCACCAAAATAGACGATGTTTTACCAAAAATTTCCGGCGACGCCGGAAAAATTTTGAAAATATTGACCAAAAATCCTAAAAATTTGGCAACTTCTGGGCACCTTTGGGTGAGTGGGGGGGGAAGCCCAAAAAAGTGGGGAGGGGAACGAGTGGGGGGGGGGAAGAGGTCGAGTGGGGGGGACCCAAAAAGTGGGCGGGGCGCCCCCCCCGCCCCCCCCAGTAAAAACACCCAGTTTTTTGTGTGTTTTGAGGGTACCATATGGGGCGGGGTGGGTGGCTGGCTTTTAATTAT
>JASAND010031032.1:0-30645 GCA_030248195.1 Trissonchulus latispiculum
TAAGACGTCGCTTTTGGATACACAGTGGGACTTAAATTGCGTTTACTGTGCGTAGGTAAGTCTTTATAACTTTAGAAGGGTTGCAAATTTGTGATAGAGCCTTCATTCTGTGATAGACCCACTAGCAAAGATTAGCACCGCAAATTACTAAACTATAAAAATTATAAATCACAATTGACTTCTGTGCTTCTCATGGGGACCAACTCAAATTTAATCCCAACAACTTTGTAAGGATAATTAAGTGGCCGTCTGCTGAACCTGAGCTTAACTTAATACTTAACACTTAACACTTAACACTTAATACTTAACACTTAACACTTAACACTTAACGCTTAACAAAGCAGAAGGCAATTGTGAGGCCAAATTAGACAAATGTAGTTTAGAAACAATGTTATGATTACTTAACGTAACGTAACGTTACGTTACGTTTAAAAGTAATACTTTTAAAGGCTCCTTTAGATTTACATCAATGTGTACTTACAGACAGACTATGGCAACACTTGTAAATTACAGTTTCTAGGTGTAAAAACAAGTGGAAAATTAATTAAGCAAAACTTAATTAAAAAGCTTGTTAAAACTGTCAAAATATCAGAAATAGCCAGTGTCTGCGAATTTTGACACTAAACTTTTACTACAACAAAAAATACAGCAAATACAGCAAATACAGCAACCTACACTACTACAGCAATTGATTTACTGTCTAGAAGGCCCAGAGCTGGCTCCGGGTCCAAATTTTCGGACCCGGCCCGAACCCGGAGCCAACTCTGCTAGAAGTTGTCTAGAAATGTAAATTCGTGGGTTCCACACGTTGTATGCTAGTATTGCAACTTCAGCTAGATTGTGTCACACTCTGAAATGATCCTAGAAACTGAAAGTTCAAAAAATTAAATGTTGATGAGCAGTTTTTAACTTGAAACGAGCTCGAGTTGGGATTGGGATTGAGCTTTCAATCTGTGCACACCCATCATCAAAGTTTTGTTGCACATCACCAGACATCTGGCACGACTCGGACCTGCAAATCAAGCAGACTCTTTAACCAACTGGGCCACAGTTGCTTCAATGGAAGGAGCTGAAATCCGAATTCTAATTTATTCGGGAATCGGTGATGGTAGAAAATAGCTGTCCCGAAAACTCGCAAACATAATCAACTGAGCTTCGATTTTTATAGGCTTATAGTTATGACACATTCCTGATCGATCTACACCAAAAAGATCTAAACATCATCGCTAATTACCCAGGATTCATGTGAGCACCGACTGCCGCTTAGTGCTCTGTACAGAGAGCACCAATGAAATTATGTGCTCTTCTCTCCTGGCTGCTCCGTGGTGTAGTGGTTGCATGCCTCTGACTGCAGTCCGGGAGGTCCGCGGTTCGATTCCCGGTGGAGCCAAATGTTTACAGCTGTGCCCCGGCCTTGTCCAGACCGATTGGGCGACAGACCGGCGGCTCTGTGGCTGGACGGTCGGTGACAATGCTTGGGCTTATTGCCCTGCTTTGAAAACTATCAAATATTTTTATATTTTTCCTTTGATTTTGGACAGCCGGCGAAAAGAGCCACGAAAGATTAGGGCGATGAAAAATGCTACTGCCAATACCTGCATACTCCAGCTGCTTGTAACCGGTTCAATACTTGGTGGTCTGTCTTGTGTCCAAGATTAAACCAAAGTCACCCAGCTCGTAAATAGTAACATAAATCTGCTTAGCTGTTTTTTCTAAATTAATTATTATTAATTATTAATTAATTAAGATTAATACTAAGAAAAGAAAAACAGTAGCTTTAATTCCTTTCTGTATCAATTAAAAAACAACTGACTGCCACTAGCAACATAAGAAAATAAAAACAATAAAAACAAGTAAATCATAAAAATAGAATTCTGTGAACAGTTTAAAAGAATTTTCCGGAAGCCTAGGTTAGGGCTGCCTTCACATCCTCATGATAAATCGGATCCTTGATCAACTTATCTAGGATCTGACCCAAAATCTTTCCCATCAAATTCTGGCCCTTCCACAGGCTCGTGTCTTTCCTTGCAGGATCTCCAAGGCCCAGACCTAGAAATAAAAAAATATTTAGCTAGTTAAATAATTGAGTAAAACAAGAGAGAGGTCAAAATAACTTGTGCCTACACTCTCAGAAATGTTCCAGTAGAACCTACAGGAATCACTTTTGTAGCTGATAAATACAAAAGCTTTTGCAGAAAATACGGTTAAGTCTTGTAAATTCCTACAGGACATTGTTGGTAGTTTCTACCGGACATACCGTGGTAGAATTGGTTACAAGTTAGACCAGTATTCAATACAAGTGAAAGCTGTAGTTTTTACTGGTTCACAGGTTTACTCTACAGGAACGTACTCGATACGCTGATAACGCAAACTGAGTAGATAAGGGCGACAGCGATCAAAATTTTTGAAGACTGAAATTTATGAATTTGAATTTCCAGTGAAAATCACAGGTTTGGTCCTGTAAAAACTACAAGTTTTGGTGTCTTATTTAGGATTGTCGAAACAGTCCAACAAAACTACAGGTCTCTTGCTATTTTCTACAGGACACTCCTATAAATAAAACTACAGGTTTACTTAGTATCTTCAGGAAACGCCTGTACTTTTTACTATTCGAAAGACCGGTAAACTATACAAGAGTTACTTTTGTGGAAAATACAGGAAGCTCCGCTAGCTCCGCGACTGCACAGGAGCACTTTTGTAGAAAACTACAAGAATTCCTGTAATTTCTACAAGAGTCTTTTTAAGAGTGTATCTTAAGCTAGTTATTTGTGGGAACTTGGTAACCGGAACTTTCCGGAACTAACCGGAACCGGGTCTTTTCAAGAAAGGGTAGGGTAGAGTAGAGTAGAGTGAAGTAGAGTAGAGTTAAAATTAACTTTTTTCATGAAAGCACAGAGTTAATTTTAACTCTGCTTGTTTTATCTCTCTTTAACCCAGCAGGGTTAAAAGCTGTAGAGTTAAAAGGAGTTAAAAATGACAGAGTTAAAATTAACCCCTTGGTTTCATGAAGAGAGTTAATTTCAAGTCTGCTTAACGTGCGTGTTTTGCCTGGGGTTAAATTTCAATAGAAAATGCCCAGAAAGAGTTAAGCAGAGTTAAATTTAACCCTTTCGTGAAAAGGGTAGAGTTAAACTTAACTCCACAAATTTTTAACTCTGCACGCGATTCTTGAAAAGGGCAGAGTTAAAGCGAGTTAATTTTAACTCTTTTCATGAATCCACGCGGAGTTAAAACTTTTAACTATCTCTAGCTCGCAGGGTTAAAATTAACTTTTATCTCTTTCTTGAAAAGGATCGAGTTAATTTTAACTCTATTCTAATTCTACCCTTTCTTGAAAAGTCCCTTGGAACCGTAAATATTGCTCGATAGCTGTCTATTTTTGAAAACTATTCACATGTGAACTGCTTCAAAGCGAGACAAGACATAGCTGTAGGGATTTTAACTCAACCTACTTTTTTTACTTTACTTACTCCGTTTTTTAATGATTCGTTTGTCCGATACTCTGTTGCTCTGATAGCGGCCTACATAAACATGAACCGGTGGCACTATTTCTTGACCTGTTTCTCAGTTCGTCCTTTCGTCCGTTTCTCCTCCGCTGCTTCGTTGGAGCATGACTCCAGCCTTTAGTGTCATCAAGAGTTCATAATTCTATTATATATTAGAAGAAGAATGAGCCACTAGAGTGCTCCTCCTCTTGGCAATGGCATTGCGTAACGGTGCTCCGCCCACAATACGCGAATGTTCCCCCGTTTGGGGGGGGGGGGTCGACAAGCATACCCCCTCCGTCCTCTCCGTTTAGTGGAGGGAGGAACGAAAAAGAGGTCTCCATTTGATGGGGGGCAGGCAAGAGCCAATCAGATTGCAGGAACCCCCCCTCCGTTTCGGGGGAGGGGTCTAGTGACCACCCGTGACCACCTCCCAAACGGGGACCTATTTTTGAACAGAGCAAAATCTACCGTAATCCTTTGATAGACCCTCGCCAAACGGAGGGGGCGTTTCTGCAATCTGATTGGCTGTTGACTACCCACCCCGCATCAAACGGGGAGGGGGTTTCCGCAATCTGATTGGCTGTTGAATACCCCCCCCCCCCCAAAAGGGAGGGGGTATGTTCTGTCGACCCCCCCCCCCCCCAAACGGTGGAACATTCACGATGGTCGGAACGCCGTTACGCAATGGCAAAAAGAGAAGCCCTCTAGTGACTTAAGCCCGGTTCACACTAGGCAATAAATGCCGGCAATATCATTACCAGCAAAATGATTGCCAACAGATTGCCCATTTATTGCTAGTGTGAACAGTGTAAAAATTGCCAGCAATATTGCTGTCAATCGGCAATCTCAGCTAGGAGAGTGAGCAAGCTCTGTGGCAATTAGACACGTAAATATAGCGGCGTACAGATTGCCGCTGGAATAAAATTTTGAATTCCCCGCTATATTGCTAGCAATCTCGGTGATGTAGTGTGAACGGGTGCATTGCTGGAAATATTGCCATTCCTCCTAAATTGCTGGCGATTAGATTGCCTGCAGATTGCCTAGTGTGAACCGGGCTTACTCTTCCTCTAATATATAATAGAATTATGAATTTTGGTGTCATACTCTTTTTTATTATCGTTCAAAAGCACGTTATGCGACCTCTAATTGTGTGAAAATTGTTTATTTTCGAATAAAATTAGCAAACATTATCTGCTATCTGTGTACTCACCGATTCCCCATCGGGTATTATCAGGATTGCATTCAACCAGCGTTGTTCCAATCGTAGCCAAAAGCTGTCTTCTCAATTTCTGGCTATGTCGAAACAGAAACTAAAAACGGACATATAGAATCTTGAAACTGGAAGCGAGAAGTTAGCAAAGTCGCAATTAAAAGAAGGCAAGAATGAATTAAAACTAGTTATAAACAAAGGCTAGAATTCCAAAACTTGGGAGTTATGAAATTGCAAATAATCCGCAATTGCAAATAATTGCAACTAATAATCAAAAAGAACCAAACGAGATCTCAATATTAAACTTTAATCTTCATAGCAGCAACACAGAATTCAAATGTCGGGTTTGTTTTCGACTTGATGACTCAGCTCCTGCAGAGCGTTGGTCTACTAAACCGAAGACTGGGACATCAATTCGCATTGGTGCTAAACTTTTTCGATCCCCGGAACTGCTTTTTAACCTAATCTTTGGTGTTGGCACACCTTTCTAAATGGTCGAAAATTCGCAAACCTTGTGCCAATTAGCCTCAAACATGACCTGTTCCGAAACCTCATTCCAGGCTCGTCGATCGAAGTTTTCAATCAGCGAAGTGAACTTCTTCTGCAGCTCAGGAGATGGACACTCAATGATCGATTTGGCCAACTCTTTTTCATTGAAATAGACTAAAATAGAAGGATCACGAAATGAACTAATAAATACAAAGAACATAGGGGACAATTTGGAACAAAATTGGAAGTATTTGCCCTGAGAACACCAGTTTCCAACTATGCTTTGGTATTTTCTATTGCCATCTGCCGTATATACTCTCTCAGTGTCCGGGTTTTCTTGTCCGGTAACCAATTTACTGCGGCGTCACGTCCCATCAGGGTGGGATTTGTATAATGTGGGATTTCTTTATACGGGAACACATTGGCGTATTTTGGTGGAGCAAACATTTGTGAAGACTAATTTGAATACGAACTAACTTTGTTCCTGCTTGCCTATCTGTTTACGCAAAGAAACTAATTTGCATTTTTGTCAGAAGATTGCTATTTCTGTTACCCTTTTTTTCTGTTGTCTGTTGTCTGAAGTCCAGTTTAATAGAAAGTCGTGTTTATTGTCAAATAGATAGGTCTTTTCATTGGAGGTCCCACCAAGATTTGAACTCGGATCGCTGGATTCAAAGTCCAGAGTGCTAACCATTACACTACATTCATAATTGTAAATCCGTTGCTTTGCAACTTGGCCTTACGCTGTCGGCAGAATGGGTTTTCCATTCTCCCGATGTGTACCATGCTATTCTCGTCTACTTTGCCACTCATGATCCAGTTTTCGAACAACTCCTTCATGAAATCTGGGAACCGATTTCCTTGGGGCAGCGAACCTTTCTTGCTGTACCTACGGGTTCTAATGACTACGTTTGGTCAGCTGGTCTCCGTTCTAACGCACTGGCACGTCGCCAGCCGGGTGAATATCCTGGGTTTAACCTTTACGGGGAGCTTCTCATGAAGGTTGCTGAACAGTGTTCCACGGGCCGGTTTTCGGTCCGCTGGGATATTGAGTCTTTACTGTGTCGCCAGGTTATCTGCCCATCCGTTGGTTCAGGCCCTTCCTATTCGAAGACCGTGTTGATTGTCTCTGACAGTCAATGCCGTCAAGTTGCTGCGGTAGAGGGTGGCGACGTCCTTCCAGTCCCTGGTGGTTTATTCCATGATTTGGTCGCTTCTTGCGTTTATCATGGATATCGCCCCCAGTCCTATCGTTTCGTCGTATTCAATTGTGGCATCAACGTGGTCCAGCGGGAGCCTTCCATGTGGCATCGTTCCTGGGAGTTTCTGGAAACCTGCATCCATGTCTTGCTGGAAAGTCCCTCTTATCCCTCCGTCCTGGTCAGCTTACCCTTCCCTGTTCCTGGCATCCCGAACGTGCCTGAATTCTGCGCCCTCATCAAGTCAAAGGTGTCTTCTTTGGATTCACCTCGTGTCCAAGTGTGTGATCCGGCCGACTATTCAGGTGCTTTATCTACTTCCGGAGGTCCCATCGGCCGTGTCCTCGATCGCCGCCGCCTTCATCTCAACCATGCCGGGTTCCGGGAAACATGGCGGTTGTGGTGCTCTATTTTCCCTGAACTCCGTCCCCTGGAAGTCACGCTTTCTGGCCGTTTGTACCCCAATGGTAATGGAAAGGTGGATTGGCGTTCCATCGTTTCCAAGTATGGTCGGTTTGATCCTCATATGGGTCAGTCTGGTCGCCGTGGTCCGTCCGGGGGCCGTTCGTCTCGAAGAGGGGGCGTGTGAAGACTAATTTGAATACGAACTAACTTTGTTCCTGCTTGCCTATCTGTTTACGCAAAGAAACTAATTTGCATTTTTGTCAGAAGATTGCTATTTCTGTTACCCTTTTTTTCTGTTGTCTGTTGTCTGAAGTCCAGTTTAATAGAAAGTCGTGTTTATTGTCAAATAGATAGGTCTTTTCATTCATTGGAAGCTTTGTCCTTAGTCAGTAAATTCACTAAACTTTGAAATGAAACCTGTCGAAACGCGAAACTGAAATTGAAATAGAAAAGATGTGAAGAAAAGCGTCCAGGGCGGGGATCGAACAACCGTATATGAGATTTCTGGTGGAGAACTTGAGCTAAGCCTTAGTACAGCGGAACTAATTTTATGCTCCCATCAACACTTCGGTGTTCATGTGAAACGTTGATTAATTTAGGACTGAAATGTATTACGTAAACTCAAGCCAAGTTTAACGAACCGACCAGCCTTCTTCCAGGCGTAGTATTGATTGGAACAGCTGAAGCCTCGACCTTCCGCAGTGAAAAAGCTGTCTGTGAAGTTGGAAAACGGAGACTCCTCGAAGAAGAAGGTGTACTCTTCCCGGAAAACGGCCTCGAAAATTCCGGGACTGAGTCCGGACGGGGGTTTGGAATTTCCGGAGTCTTCTTGTTCTCGGCTGGGCCCCGGGTGAAGCTGGTTCAGCTGAGAAGTTGGAACGAATGAGGCGGAATCTTCAGTATTCTGTCGATTTCTGTGACGAGACCGCGATCGGCTTGGCGGTCTCGAACGACTACGACCTCTCCGGAATGAGGGGGTCTAAAATAGACGCGGAAATTAGGTATGATCTCAAGGTCATATCACGACTTCCTATGTTTAATACATGTTGCGAATTAAAACAAGTAACCCCTAAAACGGGTAATATTCCGCCGTAGCTTTGTGAAGAACATAGGAGTTCATATAATCCAGTTTTGGCGGGGATGGAGCCAACACCCTATCAGATTCTACCAACAGTACATGAGCCCGTTTTGAAGACCCCTCATTCCCCAAACGGGGACCTCTGTTAGTGACCCCCCACCGCCAAACAGGTGAACATTCGCTTTTAATTGATGGAGCACAGTTAAGCAATGCAATGAAGATGATGATTTACTATTCTTCTAATATATAGTGCAATTGTGCACTATGGATCATATATGTGCCTTGGGGGAGGAATCTCCAAACCTCGAGCCCCCAGAGAGGTCGCTCCTCCTCTCCAGATTCCAGCTTTTCAGGGGCCTTCGCTGCCTGCCTACAATGCCCTTGGATGGAAAAGAAAAAGTATTCATTCCAATTAAGTTTATACAATAATAAATAAACATATGATGTAACTACACAGGCCTTGTCTACGCAGGGGGAAGGCACCGGTGCGGTCGGTGCACCTCCCGTCCACTCTGTGACGACTATAAGGCGTCACCAGCTAGGCCAATGGGCAACAATTCTTTTCATTTCGTTTTGTAAAAACTAAAAATGGAGTTGGCTGAAAACTGATCAACTATATATATTATTACTGTAGCGACGGTATGGAAAGTTTCGCTGGAGTATATTTACAAAAATAAATTTACGGTTTTGTGAAATTGATTGGGAAAAATTGTTTGAGCAAAGTGACTGCTGTTTGTTTGAATCCTTGTTTGACACATTTCAACCTCTGCTCAGACGATGTATCATGGTTGATATAAAAAATATCTTAAATTTTGTTCCAACTGCCAAGTTTGTGGCCAAATTTTGAAAGACACCATTTTCTGGCGAGCAGACTGTTCGACTAATATTCGGAGTGCTGGTGAATTTGCATATTTGTACATTAAATCTAAATTTTCGCAATTGTTAATTTGTCAAGAGGGGGACATTGTGTTTGTTTCAAGGAAAGACAATAGGGGGATCTAAATCTAACAAAAGAAAACATTTTAAATCCGCTTAAAAGACGAAGATCATTTAAAACAAGGACCGTGCATCGAAAACTCATTTCAGCAAATTCTTTTTCAACATGCTTTTTTCCAGGACCCCACCACCGAAAAACTGATGCTACTAGAATTATGTGTTAAAGATAGGGATTAGTGCAGCAGTCGCAACAATATTACACTGCTAAAGAGGTCGAGTCATTACAAAGATTCCGCCTCCGGCGGAATAAAAACTTGATCGTAGCGATTTACGCAAATGACATTTGGCGTAATGGGTGATATTGAGAGGATCTATATTACGGAGTAAACAAGTGGTTTATACTGAAATAAGTGGATAAACAAAAAAAGTGTAAAAGAAAATAACATATTAAATGAGTCTCATTTTAAGGCAATAATCCCAAATTGAATAAACGGTTCAATTCATAATTATCAGTTTTAATCAAGTCCTATACAACTTTTCAAAAATGACCGAATGTAAGGGAGCACAATCTGTAACTAATTGCTCACTCCTGAATTGCAAATAAATTCCGGAAACTGTGAAATTGAAGCCAACTATATTTGTAATACACAATAATATAACATAAGAATTACTTTGATCAACAACATAAGAATTACCTGCGAGAAACCTGGTTCATTCGAAATTCCGGACTTCATGTGAGGGCTATAAAACTGTCCGTAGCCGTAGCTAGGAAACCAGCCCTGGTAGAATTGGTAGTGCAAAACGGAGTTTCGGGCACGGCAAGTAAATACCGAATGACCCCAGGTGTTGCAGAAACTGCACCAGCTGTTCCCAACCCGACACTGGTCAGGACCATGACCCCGACAGTGACAGCGTTGACAAAACCGATTCCGTGATTTCCGAAATTCGAGGTCCCGATTTTTAGACTGCTCGAAAACGGATTTCGTGGCATTTTTCGGCTCTTCCATTTTCCGAGCGACTTTGACCGCTTCCTGGAAACTCGGATTTTCCAACTGCTTTATCTGATCAACCATTTTCGGATCCCTTAAACCGGAAACGAAAAAATCCCGGAGGATTCTGTCAGTGATTTTCCCGGATGACGAAATTCCGTCTGCGTAGCGGCGGAGCGCCATCTGAAAATCCGTCACGGATTCGCCCTCTAGCTGTTTTCGCTGATAGAATTCGCTGCGTTCTTCCACCCAATTCGAATTAGATTTCGTGGAATTGAAACGTTCGCCTAAAATTCGTTTCAATTCTGTGAATCCGATTTGGCTTGGCTTCACGGAGTTTGTCAGGCGTTTGCGGTTCTCGGGACCGACGGCAGTTAGAAGAAGATCCTTCTTCTGACTTTCTTCTCGGATTTTGTAGGCATCGAAGTAGCACGAAAGTCGATCCGAAAATGAGTCCCAGGTCTCTAAATTCGGATCAAATTGATGGAGTCCGTTGGAATAATCAAGAGCTGGTGGTCCCGACAGTTCGGTGAGATATTCGTTCGAAGGGGGTTCTGACATTCTCTGAAAGCGAATACGGAATTAGACCAAATTAAAGAGTGAAAGAAAGTTGCACACCACCAAACGCCTAAAAAATCATACAGCTTCGAAGGATCGTTATGCGAAATTACGCAAAGGGCAAGAGAATTCGAGACCTGAAAATTGTGATGTGAGACATACATTTATCTAACTTTCCTATTCCTTTACTTGATGACCACTTTCACAATAAAAACAGTATAAATATTAAAAATGCAAAACCAATGTTGGTTGGAGCTCTGTTGTGTAAGTAAATGAGATGTTCACCACTAAGCAACAATGCATGGTTCATTTGCTGATGAACTACTAATATTCTTTTCCTTTGCTAATGCTAATTTTTTGAGCAATATGTCTTGAAAAAATAATATAACTTGTAAAATTTTAAAACTTAGACATAATAGACATAAACCATCAATATTAGCAGGAAAGCTTGCATTCACTGCGAAAAATTTAAAGTATATATAAAGTAAACAATTTAATTTTATATCAAAAAATATAATTGTATAACACGAGGATCGGAATACAATTTGGACGTTATTTCTTCGATCCGAATGAAAGTTTATAATGAGCCAATGGTAAGCTTAATCCAAAATCCGATCCATATCTGAACATGAGGCTAAATCTTATGGACTCCTGGTGAAAGCAGTTTTGCCACATTTTGCCACACACGTTTTGTAAGCTGAAATTAGTAGTCTTTTAGCAATTTTTGCAGTTTTGCTACAAAAAGTTAGGCTTCTTACAAAAACTACAATATTCGGGCGTTTTCTTACAAAATAGTGATTTTTCCTTGAAATTTTTGAAGAAATTAGAAAGATTTTGGAAACTTGATTTCTGGAATCATATTTTTCGGAAAAACCTGACTTACGTCTTGTAAGCCAAATTTTCCTTCACTTGTGGGCGACATCGCCGGGGAGGCACGAGAATAGCCGCCCCTTCACTGTTCGCCTGCGAGTTGCGATCCCACATTCATGTTTAGCCACCCCAAAAACATCATTTTGGCAAAGTCGGAGACAAAACATGTTACCCCTAGCATTAGACGCATATCATTTTGACGTTAAGCCCGGTTCACGATGGAGTGCTTTGTGCGTTGCGCTTTTGGAATTTGTGCTTTGTGCTTTGTGCTCGTAGGAAAGTGCTTTGTGGTTTGTGCTCAGGAGATAGGAGACTAGTGGTGTACGATGAAAGCACTATTCTCCAAAGCACTAGTCACGTGGTCTCAGGAAATAATCAATAGCTGAAAAGTGTCATTTAAAAATCCATTTCACTGTTTAGTTTTCTTAAGGATAGTTACTCCATCGTGAACCGGGCTTAAAGCAAAATTAGAATTCACCGCGGACTTTTTGTTGCGTCTGCAAAATTGTGTCTCCTGCTGGACCAGACGAGGGATCCTTGGCCCGACTGCGCGGGACCGCGGAGCCCCTGACTGATGAACAGGAGACAGACTGATGCGGTCAGATGAGCTCGGTTCCCCAAGTCTAACACCCCCCCCCCCACTTGCCCCCCAGTACCGAAGAGCTCGGCTCATCATTGTCACTGGAGTCACTCTTGTTGTTTTAAAACAGAGCCTTTCCCAAACAGAGCAACAAAATTTTCAAGACGAAGCAAACCAACATTTTCCAACATAACCTAAAAATTCCAAACCCCACCCCTTCAAAACAATACAGACGTAAAACAAATACCACCAATCCGGAGCTGGACCCGTACCGGGAACCCAAGGGAATATGAACCTAAAACACCAAAGAAAAAATAATTAGTCACAAAATTCCGAAATATTAGGTTAAGAATTGGCAAATGGTTAAAACAAGGTCAGACATATACGTATAAAACAGCACTAATGATTTATTGTTCGATCCAATCCGATCCGACCCCGGATTGGTCGATCTGAATCATAAATCGTGGGCTTGTCCTTGGTTTCTTCTTGGTCCACCAACTCTTGTAGAAGTGTGTCGGGCTGCCTCAGGAAACGTACTGGACTCCTGTCTCCGGTCCCCCAGTAAGTGCTTCTGGTTGGTTGGATCTAGAGGGTCTGTTGAGCGTGCTTCAGATGCGCTTTCGGTTTGATTCAGTCAATAATTTAGGACAGCAGGGTTCAACTTAAGCTGAGTGTTAATTATGTTATTAAATGATTTTATCTATCGTCACTTCAGTTTGGATACGTTTAGTTAATTAAGCGTTGTAATCTGCAAATTTTTGCAAATTGCAACAAGTTGCAAACTAATCCGTTGTCACATTACACCTAACTGTAGCTCAGTTGGACAAGCGTCTGACTAATAATCCGTGAGCTGTAAATTTGAATCTATTCTGTGACTCGAATTGTTTTGGCTCTCACCTGCCAAGCAGCTAATTTCATACATTAAATGATCATAAAATCGTCATTTTTATTTCTAAACAATTATTCAGTCACATGCTGAGCAAAGGCACTACTACTATCGATACTATCCTACTATCGATCTTTTGTTATTTCATAGAAAAAGCTTAGAACTAAACTTACTTAATTCTGATAGAAATCGACAATTCCAAGAACTCGCTAAAATCCGTCCCCTCACGTAACTAAATATCTACTGGAAGAAAACGCTTGCAAGGCTGAAACCATAATTTGCATAGTTCATGATTCATTTGCATAGGGAACCGTTTCTAAATTGGGAGTTAAATTAAACGTGTACACCATATATCTTCACGATATAATTCGGGAAGAAATCGTTTAGCAAAATGCAAAAAAATGGTGCTAAACCTCTTCTATTAGCCGGACGGTCGGAATTACAAGCCAGGCCGGCCGGTCAACAACACCACTTGACAAGATTGTCGAATATACTTCCTGCAAATTAGTAGGACCGTTTCAAAAAGGGGTAGAGCAGAGTTAAAATTAACGCGGTCTTTTTCATGAAAGAGTTAGAAGAGGGAAACCCAAGCTTGAGTGGAGCGGCCCATGTCAAGATAAAAGTTAGAACCCCCAGAATCCCCATCAGAAAAAAGGTTTTTCATGCGTTTGCATCCAGCTATTTGAATTTGTACGTGACTACGTTGCGGATCCTTTCCTTTAGCAGGTACTTCAGCAGACATGATATGTTTATAATATGTATATTATGTATTTCAGTCATCAAATTTGTAGTATATAACCTGGGTGTACTGGGAGGGGGGTCCTCCTGGCTTTTCTCATAAATTTAGGCTGAAATTTGTGTGTATGAAACAGCCAATATCTACAATATGGGTATGAATCGAAAGAAACCGACAAGAACAATAGTTCCTCCTAGAGCTGAGTCCAGACAACGCACACACTTTTCGGTACACCCGGACTCCAGAACCCTCAAAATCTCCAGCAAACACTTAAGGTGCCGGTTTTCTTTCGGGTATTTTTCACTCATACGGCTTTAATCTTTTACGTAAATGACTAAAACTTACAAAAGAACCTATTTCCGTGCTCTGTAACATTCTGGGACCAGTCCCGTATTTTTAGGCCAAAAGATAAGAAAGTTTTGGTTTTTGGCCTTAGGCTCTCAGTAGGTAGTCAGCATACAGGATTGGTTGTTATAGCTTGAAAGAGGATACGAAAATTTTGCTTTTACAACTTTTGAGCTATCTCCAGTAGTTAAGTCAGTACAAGCAAAAAAGTGTTTTGAGGGTCAAAAAATGGCCATTTTTGAGGAAATCAGTTTTTTCAAAATTACTGCCAAACCTTACGAACAATTTTCGTCCATTTATACTCAATCGATAGAGCGTCCAAATGCACATTTTGTGAATCTTTACTAACCGGACTTTATTGCTTTCAGCTAGAGATTTGACCGGAACTGCGGTTATTTTGTTTTGAACATCGATTTCTCAAAACCTACTCGACAGATTCCGGAGATGTTCGGCAAAATGGAAATTCGTACTTCTGCGGAGGGACGTTTTTCTTGGTTTGAGCTAAAACATCTCCAGTTGCGAGAAAACTGACTTGAAAGTTGCGAAATTTCGTTGTCGCCGCACATTTGCCGGATTTTCTGCAGTATTGAGGCTTGTTGAGCCAAATCCAAAAAAACGGTAGTCGGCCTCGGCCCATTTTGTCCTCTGCATGATGGCACAAGAAAAAATTTTGGCCGATTTTTCAGTTTTGAGAAATCGATGTTCAAAAATGTTTGGTCTATATTCATCCTGTTAGATGTCAGAACCTCTAAAAATTTCTGCCATTTTTTGCTAATTTTGCCTGTTTCGTAAGCTCGTGTGAATCTACAGATAACAAGCTTTAAAACGATGTATAAAGCTCTTTCTAACTCCCAAAATTGCGAAAGTTAAAGCGTTTCAAAAAATCACCCCAAAAGCACTGCACAAAAGGATACCACCACCTTAAAACTTGGCAGCAGAGGATCAAATCTCCTGAAAAAATCTTCAGAACACCCCGAACCCCGAGAACCCCCATCAAAAAATGAAACTAAACATAGTTATAGATCAAATCTCTACAAAAATTAAGAACCCCCAGAACCCCAAAAACATCCATGAAAATTAAAGTTTAAAGAAAATCAAGTGGTAGATCAGAACGCATCAAAAAGTAGCTTTTATCTTGACATGGGCCGGTAGGCTTGGCTTGGCTTGGCCGGAGTTTGAAGTTGGCCAGCCAACTGGCTGGCCGTTGGCCGTTGGTTGGCCGTTTACTGTTGGTTTTTCATTGGTCGTTGTCCAACATTGGGCAACATTGGCTAGCTGAAATTTACTGTTTTTATTCGTCTATAGACGTGCTTCATTACGCTTATTTAAACTTTATTCAAAATAGCTTTTTCAAACGTTTAGCCCCAATCCTATTTCACTTTTGCTGAAATAAATTGATGAGACGTTGACCACTAGACAAATTTAAAATACTAAATTGTCTGAAACTAAAAACTAAGCTACAATTAAAATTTGGGCTACAAAAAAACTTAAAAAGCCAATGGCCGGCCAAGCCAACTGGCTGATATGTTTTTGGCCAACGACCAACGGCTTGGCCGGCCAACGCACAACACTAACAGAAACACGACGGCTGCACAAGGCTGGAGGGCAGCTAAGATGTCAGTACCCGATATTTTTTGCCCTCGCCCATGTTCTATAGCTTCGTCAAAAAGTAAGCCAATCGGACAAAGTCTGGGCAAACCTTGAGTAGCCCCCCTTGATCTCAAAAACCGATAAGCAAAGTGCCTCATATTGTGTCTGTCGTTCTGCTGAGCCCTTCAAATGTGACCTCGATATGAGAATTACTTGCTGTTACGAAGGCTTGGTAGGTATTTTTGGAAGGACCATGCTAATCGGTGTTACAGGGAAATCTCCAAGTGATCTTCCAAAGGGCAGATATTAGGATAAAATGCAGCGATCGATTCAACAATACTAGGCCAGCTTACAGCTTCATCCTTTTAAAGAAAGGGTAGAGCAGAGTAGAGTTAACTTTGTTTTAACTTGTTTTAGCTCCGCTCTTTCATGAAATGGATCGAGTTAATTTTAAATCTACTCCACCCTTTCTTGAAACCGTCCCCAGTAATTTGCAGTAAGTATATTTGAAAATCTTGTCAATTAGTGTTGTTGACCGGCCGGCCTGGCTTTTAAACCCGACCGTCCAATCAATAGAAGGCCGCCGGACGAGATTTTACACCTTTTTTACATTTTGCTACACGATTTCTACACGAATTTTATCGTGTAGATATATCGTGTACACGTTTAATTTAACGACCATGTTAGAAACGGTTCCCTATGCAAATGTACTATGAACTATGCAAATTAAGGTTTCAGCCTTGCAAGCGTTTCCTTCCAGCAGATATTTAGTTACGTGAGAGGACGGATTTTAGCGAGTTATTGGAATTGTCGATTTCTATCAGAACTAAGTAAGTTTAGTTCTAAGCTTTTTTGACGAAATAACAAAAGATCGATAGTAGGTTAAACCTTGGCTCAGCATGTGACTGATTAATTGTTTATTATTGGTAAAAATAAAGAATTTATGATCATTTAATGAATGAAATTCGCTGTTTGGCAGGTGAGACCCAAAAATTCGAGTCACAGATGGATTCAAATTTACAGCTCAAGGATTAGTCAGTTACAGTTAGCCGTCTTGTGACAACAGATTAATTTGCGACATTTTGCAATTTGCAAGAATTTACAGATTACAACGCTTAATTGATTAAACGTATCCAAACTGAAGTTACAATAGATAAAATAATCTAATAACTAATTACACACTCAGCTTAAGGGGGGGGGGGCTACTAAAGGTTTGCCCCGACTTTGTCCGATTAGCCTACTTTTTGGCGAAGATATAGAGCATGAATGTGGTCAAAAAATATCGGGCACTGAGATCTGCCTTCTAGCCATGTGCAGCCATCGCGTTTATGTGCCCGACCTCCCATTTTTCGCAACCACCAACACAATTAGTTAAAAATTTCTACTGACTGCTAGGCCCAAGCTTCAGAGCTGCCATTCGCCGATATTATTTGGCACATATGTTCCTAAATGCAGAAAAATACTAGATGTCTGTATCTTATCTGCATCTAAGGGAATTACTCTTCAAAGTTGAAGTGTCGGCAAAAATTTAAAAATTTTTGGCTAATGAAAGGAAAATTTAATTACTGATTCGATCTATAAGGATGTAATTTGGCATAAAGGAGGCCCTGTAGGAGTACTAATTTGTGCCAAATGGCAAGAAATTCTGCCACCTGAAAAAATTTTTATGTCAACTTCAATCTTCAAAAATTTCCAAAAACGCCTTTTTTGGGGAATGGTACCAAAGAAATCGAAAAAATCAAATTTTCTGAAATTAAGATTTTTTGAGATGTTTGAACTCAGCGAGGTCGAAAACACCCCCACAAAAGATTTCAGCTCGATTAGTGAAGGTTTGCTACTTCAATGGCTGCAGAAAGCCTCTACACAGGATGCGACAGACTGAAAATGGCGGTTTCGGCAAGTTTTGAAGATTAAAGTTGACGTAAAAATTATTTCACGCGGCAGAATTTCTTGCCATTTGGCACAAATGAGTACTCCTATAGGGCCTCCTTTTATGCCATGCCTTATAGCTCGCACCAGTAATAAAATTATCCTTTCGTTAGCCAAAATTTTTTAAATTTTTGCCGAAACTTCAACTTTCAAGAGTAATTCCCTTAGATGCAGATAAGATACAGACATCTAGTGTATTTCTGCAGGTAGGGTCACATGTGCCAAATCAGATCGGCGAATGGCAGCTTTGAAGCTTGGGCCTAGCAGTTAGTAGAAATTTTTAATTAATTATGTTGGTAGTTGTGAAAAAAGAAGGGTCGGGCACATAAACGCGACTGCTGCACATGGCTGGAAGGCAGCTAAGATCTCAGTACCCGATATTTTTTGACCACACCCATACTCTATATTTTCGCCAAAAGTCGGGGCAAGATTTTAGTAGCCCCCTTAAGTTGAATCCAGCTATCCTTAATTATTGATTGAATCGAACCGAGAGCGCATCTGAAACACGCTCAACAGTCCCCTCTAGATCCAACCAACCAGAAACACTTACTGGGGGACAGGAGGCCAATCCGGGTCCTGAGCCAGCCTCGACACATGTAGCGCTTCTACCTGGGCTGGTGGACCAAGGAGAAACAAAGGAGACAAGCCCAAGATTAGTGATGTGGATCGGATCGACCGATCTGGGGTCGGATCGGATCGAATCGAATAATAAAGATTTGTGCTGTTTTCTAAATTTGATTTAATCATTTTCCAATTTTTAACCTAATATTTCGGTAATTTTGTGACTAATTATTTTTGTTTTGTGTTTTAGGTTCATATTCCCTTGGGTTCCCGGTACTGGTCCAGCTCCGGAGTGGTGGTATTTGTTTAATGTCTGTATTGTTTTGAAGGGGTGGGGTTTGGAATTTTTAGGTTATGTTGGAAAATGTTGGTTTGCTTCGTCTTGGAAATTTTGTTGCTCTGTTTGGGAAAGGCTCTGTTTTAAACAACAAGAGTGACTCCAGTGACAACGATGAGCCGAGCTCTTCGGTACTGGGGGGCAAGTGGGGGGGGTGTTACACTTGGGGAACCAAGCTCATCTGACCGCAGCAGTCTGTCTCTTGTTGATCAGTCGGGGTCTCCGCGATCCCGCGCAGTCGGGCCAAGGATCCCTCGCTTGGTCCAGCAGGAGACCCAATTTTGCAGACGCAACAAGAAGTCCGCGGTGAATTCTAACACCAAAATGCTGTGCTAGCGCCGTAATTGGTAGGGTTAAAATGTTTTGTCTCCGATTTTGCCAAAATGTTGTTTAAGGTCGCTCAACTTGAAGGTGGGATCGCAACTCACAGACGATCAATGAAGGGGTGGCTATTCTCGCTCCTTCCCGGCGATGTCGCCCACAAGGGAAAGGAATTTTGGCTACAAGAAATAAGATGCGTTTCCAAAAATAGGATTCCAGAAATCAAGTTTCCAAAATCTTTCTAAATTCTTCAAAAATTTTGAGGAAAAATTAATTTTTTTGTAAGAAAACGTCCGAATATTGTAGTTTCTTGTAAAAAACGTATTTTTTTGTAGCAAAATCGCAAAAATTGCTAAAAGACTACTAATTTTAGCTTACAAAACCTGTACGGCAAACTTTGGTATAACTGCTTCCACCAGGGGCAGTAAGATTTAGCCTCATGTTCAGGTATGGATCGGGTTTTGGATTAAGCTTACCATTGGCTCAATATAAACTTTCATTTCATTCATTCATTCATTAGAAATTACTTCCAAATCGTTTTCGTTTCCTCGTTATTTCAACACAATATTTTTAATCGTTTTTGAAATTTAATATACTCGTGTTATTTACAAATATTAAATTTTCGCAGTGAATGCAAGCTATGCTGCTAATATTGATGGTTTATGTCTAAGTTTTAAAATTTTACAATTTTTAGCATATTGCTCAAAAATTAGCATTAGCAAAGAAAAAGAGTATTAGTAGTTCATCAGCAGATGAACCGTGCATTTTGCTTAGTGTCTCATTTAACACAACAGAGCTCCAACCAATATTGGCTTTGAATTTTTAATATTTATATCGCTTTTATTGTGAAAGTGATCATCTAGTAGAAGAACGGGAAAATTAGATGTATGTATGCCCCACTCCCACATCACGATTTTCAGGTCTCTATTTGTCTTGCCGTTTGCGTAATCCCGCATGACAATCCTTCAAAGTTGTATGACTTTTTAGGCGTTTGGTGGTGTGCAACTTTCTTTCATTCTGTAATGAGATTCGATTTGCTTTCAGAGAATGTCGGAACCTCCACCGAACGATTATCTCACCGAACTGTCCGGACCAGCAACTCTTGATTATCCCGGAAGACTTCACAATTTTAATCCAGATTTAGAGACCTGGGACTCGTTCTTTGATCGACTTTCGTTCTACTTCGACGCCTACAAAATCCGGGAAGAAAGTCAGAAGAAAGGTCTTCTTCTAACAGCAATCGGTACCGAGAACCTTAAACGCTTGACACATTTCGTGAAACCGGACCCGCCCCGTCAAATCGGATTCTCGAAATTGAAACGAAGTTTAGGCGAACTTTTCAATTCCACGAAATCGAATTCGAATTGGGTGGAAGAACGCAGCGAATTTTACCAACGAAAACAGCTGGAGGGCGAATCCGTGACGGATTTTCAGATGGCGCTGCGCCGCTACGCAGACGGAATTTCGTCTACCGGGAAAATTCCGGACAGAATCCTCCGAGATTTTTTTGTTTCCGGTTTGCGGGATCCGAAAATGGTTGAGAAAATAAAGCAGTTGGAAAATCCTAGCTTTGAGCAGGCTGTCGAATTAGCTCAGAAAATGGAAGAGTCGAACAATGTCGCGAAACCCGTTTCCGACGATTCAGAAAATCGGGAACTCGAATCCCAGAAATCGCAGAATCTGTTTTGTCAACGCTGTCACATCCGAGGTCACGGTCCGGAGCAGTGTCGATTTAGGAACAGCTGGTGCAGTTTCTGCAAAACCTGGGGTCATACTGTATTCACTTGTGGTGCCCGAAATTTCGTGTTGCACCACGGATTCTACCAGGACTGCTTTCATAGCTACGCTTGCGGACAGTTTAACCCTCACATGAAGTCCGGAATTCCGAGTTTGTTCCGCTTTAATGGCTCTATTAATGAACCGAGATTCTCGCAGGTATAATTTTTAATCATGCTGTGGATCAACTAGTCAGATGTTATATTATAGTATATTACAAATATTATTGGCGTCAACTTCACGATTTCCGGAATATCCGGAAAGTGCAATTTAGGAACAAGCATGTGCCCCTCACATTCAGTTATATATCTTTGGAAAGCTATAACTTGCTTAATATTGAGAGGTATGAGTTGTGCCATTTATCAATTTCGGATCACGATTTGAAGATGAGGCTTATTCCTTTTATTATTTTGTTCTGTTAATTTTTTGTTTATCCGCCTATTTCAATTTAAACTTTCACTCACAAAATTTTAAGATCGATCACCCAATAAGACAAATGTAATTTGAGTAAAATCGCTACGATCAAGTGTTTTACTTCCCAGTACATATGTGTTAAACATAGGATTTCGTGACATGACCTCGAAATCATGCCTAATTTCTATTATAGACGCCTTCATTCCGTCGAGGTCGTAGTCGTCAGAGACCGCCAAGCCGATCGCGGTCTCGTCCCAGAAATCGACAGGATACTGAAGATTCCGCTTCATCCGTCCTCACTTCCCAGGTGGACCAGCTTCACCTGGGCTCAAGCCGAGAAGATGAAGACTCCCGAAAACCCAGACCCCTGCCCGGACTCAGCCCCGGAGTTTTCGAGGGAGTCTTCCGGGAAGAGTACACCTTCTTCTTCGAAGGATCTCCATTTTCCAACTTCACAGACAGCTTTTTCACTGCGGAAGGCCGAGGCTTCTGCTGTTCCCATCAATACTATGCCTGGAAGAAGGCTGGTCGGTTCATTAGAACTGGTTTAAGTTTAATACATTTCAGTCATAAACTAATTATTGGTGTCCTCCCCCCATGGCTGCCATTCTTCTAAACAAATCCTAAGTATTGCCAAACCTCACAGTTATAAAATAATACTACCAACCTTAAGGTAAAACTGGGACTCATCTGAGAGGGCTGGAACCATTTTAGAAGAAGTTAATGTCATCGTTTCACATGAACGCCGAAAGCGTAAATCCTCCCAAATTCTCCGTATTTTCTATGGCATATATTTCTTAATCCATGTCGCGATCTTTCTATTTCAGTCTATTTCAATGAAAAAGAATTGGCCAAATCGATTATTGAGTGCCAGTCGCCTGAGCTGCAGAAGAAGCTCACTTCGCTGATTGAAAATTTCGATCGACGCGCCTGGAATGAGATTTCGGAGCAAGTCATGTTTGAGGCTAATTGGCACAAGGTTTGTAAATCTCCCAACTTCTAGAAATGATGTCAACACCAAAGAATTGTCTAAAACAGGAAAAATGCACAGCGGTTCCTGGGACCTAAAAAATTTAACCATGGTGAGAATTGAACTCAGTCTTTTACCGTTTTACCAATAGTATACAATAACTAAGAGTGTACGCTTAGTTATTAAGGTCGGGGACATGATCTGCACGATAACGGCTGACCCCCTACACAAATTAGACCCCAGTGACCCCTCCCACAAATGAGTGCCTACACATTTGTGTATACTCACTCGCTTGTATGTTTATGTTTTGAACAGGGATGGAAACTGGGTCACTTTTTGTGACCCATGACCCACTCGACCCAAACGCAAATTTGACCCAGACCCAAGGTGACCCATGAAATTTTAAAATTTCGTGACCCAGACCCAAATGACCCAAGTGTTTTCATGACCCAGACCCAACTGACCCAAGAATTTTCGTGACCCAGACCCAAATGACCCAATAGAATAACGTGACCCAGACTGACATTACCTAAACGCCTTTGTGCAATGTTTTTGAAACTCTCTAACTTTCTTAAGTTTTTGAAAGAGGCTAGAATACCTAAGCACATTCCACTTTTTTAATGAAACTAGGTCAGCAGTTTGTTTTTCTTACAAAAAAACCAGTTAAACACGAACCGGCGGTTTTAAACTTTGATTTATTTAAATTTCCAACCTGAGACAAGTTTTTTATTTAATTTTTTAAATTTTATTTATGTAAAAGTTTAAGTTCAATAGAAATGTGTCCACTTTGGTACGTGGCTTTTACTGTGTGAACACGCTCAAATAGAATGGCAGGGCAAGACACACCTAACTCAGCTGGTTTCTGCAAAATGAATTGGGAGTGATCGCGCCGAAGGCGCGAAAAGTCTTTAGAAACGGTGTGTTTACCCTTAAAACTAGCAAACATTCCACCACGAAAACTGAAACTGGAAGCTAGTTTAAAGATTTGGCAAGACCCTGTGACCCAGACCCAAAGTGGCCCACAGGAAGCTTGACCCAGACCCACCCTGACCCAAAGGTTTCACAAAATCAGTGACCCAAGACCCAGTGACCCAAGCAAAAATAACGACCCAAACGACCCATGACCCAATGACCCATGACCCAGCTTCCATCCCTGGTTTTGAAGCTCAAAAGTGGCCCGTGACGTGGCCGGTGGCTTGTCACACTCTTATTCATTATGTACTCTTGGTTTTACTGAACCAAACCGACGCACTGCGGGTTGAGTTGAGCCCCATCAAGCAGAGTCGAAAACAAACAGACATTTGAATTTTGCTTTGTTACTGTGAAAACTAAGATTTAAGATTAAGATCTCGTTCGGTTCTTTTAGGAAATGCCGGATTATTTGCAATTCCATAACTCCAAGTTTCGGAAATCTAGCCTTTGCTTATAATTAATTTTAATTCATTCTTGCCTTTTTTAATTGCGATTTTGTTATCATCTCGCTTCGTGTTTCAACATTCTATATGTCCGTTTTTAGTTTCAGTTTCGACATAGCCAGAAATTAAGGAGACAGCTTTTGGCTACGATTGGAACAACGCTGGTTGAATGCAACCCTGATAATACCCGATGGGGAATCGGTGAGTACATAGATAATGGCAAGAGTTCACAATTCTATTATATATTAGAAGAAGAGTGAGCCACTAGAGGGTTCCTCTTCTTGGCATTGCGTAACGGTGCTCCGACCACAATACGCGAATGCTCCCCCGTTTGGAGGGGGGGGGTCAACCAGTTGGACAAAGCATACCCCCTCCGTTTAGTGGGGAGGGGAGGTAGCCAAAAAGAGGTCCCCGTTTGGTGGGGGGTAGGCAACAGTCAATCAGATTGCAGAAACCCCCCTCCGTTTGGGGGGTGGGGGTCTAGCAAAGGATTACGGTAGTTTTTGTTCTATTCGAAAATGAATCCCCGTTTGGGGGGAGGCCGCCACAAGCCAATCAGACTCTACCAAACTGAGCCTGCTTGAGCCACCCCCCCCCCAAACGGGGACCCTTTTTCGGTCAGAATCCGCCTGCCTACCAAAAGGGGAGGGGGTTTCTGCAATCTGATTGGCTGTTGACTACTCCCCTCCTCCCCCACCAAAAGAGGATGGGGAATGTTCTATCGATCCCCACAAACGGTGGAACATTCGCGTATTGTGGTCGGAGCATAATGGTTAATGTTCGCTCATTTTATTCGAAAATAAACAACATGCAGACAATGATAGGTCGCATAACATACTTTTGAACGATAATAGATAAGAGTATGACACTAACGGCTGAATCATGCTTCAACGAAGCAACGAAAAACGGACGAACGGAGAAACAGTTCAAGAAGAATGGTGTCACAGGTTTGTGTTTGCGTAGGCTGCTATGTAACAGAGCGAAAGAGAAACTGACAAACGCAGCAGTAACAAGTAACCCCTAAAAGGGGTAAAATTCCGCTCTAGGTGTGGTCGGATAGGGTTTGTCTGACGGTATACCAAGTGTTCGTGATCCTTGTGGGGAAACCAAACTGGGACGTAGAAACCAAACTAACGAGGAAGTAGTTTTGTCGCTTGCAGCTCAGCTCTGCTCTGCTTCAGCTTTCACTCATTTTGAAACAAATTTTGTGCTGAGGAGTTAAATCATGTCAACCTGGCAGACAAGGCAGTACGCATGTATGACGAGTTTACAGATTCGATACCAAAGCTTCCCACAGCAAGTTTACTGTGTGAATGATGTTAATAAGGCTGGTGGTTAATTTGCATATTTTAATAAATGTCACTGTTATTTCTATGACCAAAGTCGCCAAGGGGGGGACGTTAAAAATATTTCTTGAAAATAAAATAGAGCCCCCCTGGGCTTATTCTATTATCAAAATTCAGTTTAAAGTTGGGTTGAGAAACAACAACTGAATTTAAACGAACTTCATTACTGAAACTATGTACTAAAATTACCATTGTACTTTTTCTTCCCAAGCCCCCGCCGTCAGAAAAAACTTACACAGCTAAGAACCCGTGTTAAACATACGAAACAGAGAAGTGGCTGTGACTCTTTTACACAGTAATCAGGGTTCTGTCATTACAAAGATTCCGCCTCCGGCGGAATAAAAAACGGAGTGATAGAATAAAAGATTTCAATTTAAATTTTAGTCAACTCTTAATTTTTCTGAACTCAAATGGTTGGTCAAGGTTATGTTATTTTCAGCCTTTCCTATACTAAATTATTCGGCAATGACTTCCAGCAATTAACTTTACAATAAAGTAAACCATTTTACAAAATGTTTTAGTTCTGGAAAAATAGTTAATTCTCAACTTAGCTATTTTTGGGCTTGCTAGACCTCAGTTAATTGTGTTTGATAACAACTGAATATTGAATCTCCGTTTTTCCGCTGCTCCGTCGATGCATGATCCGGCCTTAATACAGCTATCGACTAATATTCCCGGCACACAGAAAAGTTTCCACAAATAACTAGCTTAAGATAGGGAGGCACAATTTATTTTGACCGTTATTATTGGTTATTATATTGCTTCGCTCTATGTAACTAAGTTAAATAATTAGCATATTTGCCTTTATAACTTTTACTATTTATTTCTAGGTCTGGGCCTTGGAGATCCTTCAAGGAAAGACCCGAGCCTGTGGAATGGCCAGAATTTAATGGGAAAGATTTTAGGTCAGATCCGAGATAAGTTGATAAAGGATCCGATTTATCATGAGGATGTGAAGGCAACCCTCGCCGAAGCTGCCGGAAAATCATTTTAAACTGTTGCAGAATTCTATTTTTATGATTGTTACCTGTTTTATTGTTTTATTTGCTTGTGTTGTTAGTGTTAGTCAGTTGTTTGTGACGGGTAAAGAAAGGAATTAAGCTTCGGTTTGCTAGAAACATGATACAGTTCAAATTGGTAAAGGTGTTGCGCTATGTACACCTTAAAAGATTTGAATTATCCGATTTATAATAATGTACAGCGGGCATAATTTTTTGCACTTTGCCATAATCTTAGTCACACGATAGACCGACCACCAATAGCTTTGAACCCTCTGGAAGAGGCCGCAGTCGGTGTTACATGAATCTTGGTTGATAGGTCTATAGGTTCTGGTCTACAGGTAACCGTGCTACAGAACAATCTACAAAATCAACCACTGTGACTGCAACATCTAGGGAAATCTTTGGATTCGCCCAAACTGGATATGAACTGCAATTGTGTGTTACAAAAAGACTGAGACAGTAGCTTGAGAGATTCTCACACTAAGGTCGAAATCTCGAAGGGTGCTGCCGCTCACCATGTGTATACGTGGGTTTGAACTAAAACATCTCTGACTGGCTAATCGCTTACCTTATGTTAAAATTACACGTAAAAGCGTTCCGCTTCCCTCCAAGATACCAACGAAAGTCATTTCCAGTCACGCCAGCGTGGTTCTGAACAAATTCCTTAGTTCAGTAAGATTACAGCCAGCAGAGATGACTTCGTGCAACTGAGCCTAGCGAGCGCCCTACCGTGATGGTGCGGCAGAACAACAACCCCGACCTGTTCCAGACTTCGAACCACTAATGGCTATCTACTACCTGGCCTGGGGCTCACTACGCCTTACCTGAAGACCCCTCAGAATCATAGCATAACGTAGGGGAATCGGGGGGGGGGGTGCAGACCCCCAGACCGACAAAAAACGGGTAGACACCCTCAGAGAAAGGGAAAAACGGGAGACCCTCTCGTCCAGACAAGAAAATGGGTAGACCCACCAGCGGTTTTAACCAAAAGTCGGTGTATTTCTAGCACATTGTACACTTTTAGAAATGTGCCAGTAGAAACTACAGGAATCACTTTTGTGATATGGCTTAGTGTTAATTTGTCGTGCTTTATCCCGATGCCACAAACTAGTTTTGTCAAATTCTTCCTTATGTCTACGATGCAAGATGTCAAGACGTTAAACGACTGCGTGCACACAAATTACTGAGATGCACGCTGTAGAGTTCACACAAATTACCGAGATGCACGCTGTAGAGTTCACACAAATTGCTGAGATGCACGCTGTGTAGCCGGAATGTATGAAATGGATTGTCACTTTGCAGCACCTGAGACCAGAAAAATTCTGTCCTCGAGTGGGATTCGAAGCCACGACTTCCGGTTTAACAATCCGATGCTCTCCCAACTGCGCTATCGAGGCTACAATCACAAAGCTAGAAGGAGAACGTATCCAAACTGAAGTGACAATAACTGAATGATGTGTTTTACAACGCGGACAAACACATGACCCAGGGCGAGGTACACTTTGGTGTGCTGCCTACTAGGCGCCTACTATGCCGAAATGTGACTGTTCGATGGGAAACTCTGACGACGTGTTTGGCATTCACTTCACTTAAAGCATTCAAATTAACACTAACATTAACATTCGCGCACTCGTGCCCTGCACTCGGAGTTTCACAAGTATACGTGTCTTAAATTACTGAGTGCACGCTGGCCCGTGCTACAACCTATGCTTGTAGATGATAAATACAAAAGCTTTTGTAGACAATACAGGTTAGGTCTTGTAATTTCCACAGGACATTGCTGGTAGTTTTTACCGGACATACTTTGGTAAAATTGGTTACAAATTAGACTAGTATGCAATACAAATGAAACCTGTAGTTTTCACTGGTTCGCAGGTTTACTCTACAGAAAGTACTCGATACGCTGATAACGCAAATTGAGTGTATAAGGGCGACGGGTATCAAAATTTTTGAAGACTGAAATCGTTGAATTTTTTCAAATTCTCAGTCTTTCAACACCCCGTGGGTGAATTTTTTGTAACTGCCGCTCGCTGCCGAAAATATTTTGGGAGCGGCCGCCCCCACACCTATCCTCCCCCCATTTTTGAAATAACAGGTCGCTCCAGTAAAATTTACAGGTTTTGTCTTGTAAAAACTACAGGTTTGGTTCTGATTTAGGATTGTCAAAAAAGTCGAACAAAACTAGGTTTCTTTAGTATTTTCTACACGAAACTCCAGTAATACAAACTACAGGTTTATTTAGTATTTGATACAGGAAATTCCTGTAATTTTTACTATTCGAGAGGCCGGTAGAAATACTAAAATTCACTTTTGTGGAAAATACAGGAAGCTCCGCTAGTGACTGACTGCACAGGAGCACTTTTGTAGAAAACTACAAGAATTCCTGTAATTTCTACAAGAGTCTTTTTTAAGGTTGTAGCGAGTTTTTTTCCAAAAATTTCTTAAAAGTCGTTAAAAATTGTCATTTGGCATCAAGTAAACAATCTCCCCCTAAATTCTCAAGTAAACTATCTCCCCCCAACGCTATAAATCTTTCAGAATCACTTCAGAATCACTTCACTTTTGTCGTCAATTTTGCTGAAGCAATGTATATAGGGGTTCTCGGGCTCTTAGAACACAAATCTGAAGTCGGATTTTCGATTCAGCTTTTCGTTAGCTCAGTATAAGCTAAAGTAGTAAGCTTAAAATGTAATCTTGTACTGAACCAACGAAAAGCTGAATCGATAAACCGACATCAGATTCCTGTTCTACGACCCCGAAAACCCCTATATGCAATGTTTCAGCAAAATTGACGACAAATATTTTTTGATTCCCCTTGGTCCCCCCTTCAAAAACTTAAAAATTTATATTTTTTAAAATTTTAATACCAATCAATCAGACATGTGTTGGAATGCATCCACACAAAATTTGAGCTAAACTGGTTAAGTTTTGCTAAAGTTAACATCAAGCAAACTATCCCCCCCCCCAGTTGAGGCTGGGGGGGGAGATTGTTTACTTGATCCGTCATTTGTTACTAATGTTTGGTCAAAAACGTTAAAAATTTGCAATTTTTGCTAATTTCGGGGCAGATTTTCTAAAAACTTTAAAATTTTTTAAGGGTTATCCCCTCGCCGAGGTCGCGGTAGACCTCTCCTGAATCGGACTCCGTGTTAATGTATGCTCAGAACTATCTCAGTCCACTATCCAAAATGAGCGCACATTTCACGTTTGAAGGCAGGCTCCAGTAGACCCGCCACGCGCGTACTCGTGGTCTGTTTCTGCCACTACGACTCAATATAGCCGGTGATGTGGAAAGTTATTCAGACTCTAACAACTGGTTGGTTCTCTGTCGACACCAAACACACCACAATAAACTGAGTGCATTTCACTCAATGCGTCGATCTTAGATAGGTCAGAGACCATAGCCCTAATACAAAATTTGTGGTGTGCCGAAATCTGCGATCACCATTCAATGCCAACCTCTGCCAAGGCTGGTTGGTAACGCGTCACCCAGGGCCTTTTCCACCAAGGGTGGAGTTGAGTTAAAATTATCTCCGTGCTTTCATGAAAAGAGTGAATTTGCCTCATGATAATTAGCTTCCATTTTTTTATAATTAGCCTCAAGATAGTTAACTTCAGTTTCTGATAATTAGCTTCGCGATCATTAGCTTCAATTTCTGGATATCAGCCGCATCTTAATTAGATTCAATTTCTGATGATTAGCCTGACCAGAATTAGCATCAATTTCAAAAAATTAGCCATTTCAATTAGCTTCAATTTCTGATAATTATCCTCATCATTATTAGCTTCAATTTCTGGAAATTAGCCTCATGATAATTATATTCTATTCTTATAATTAGCCTCAAGATAGTTAACTTCAGATTCTGATAATTAGCTTCGCGATAACTAGCTTAATTTTCTGGAAATAATAATTAGCTGCAATTTCTGATGATTAGCCTGATTAGAATTAGCTTCAATTTCAAAAAATTAGCCATTCTAATTAGCTTCAATTTCTGATAATTAGCCTTATGGTAATTAGACTCACGATAATTAGTTTCTATTCTTATAATTAGCTTCAACTTCTGATAATTATCCTCATCATTATTAGCTTCAATTGTTGATAATTAGCCTCATGATAATTAATTTCAGTTTCTGATAATTAGCTTCGCGATAATTAGCTTCATTTTCTGGAAATCAGCCTATCAATTTCTGATGATTAGCCTCACCATAATTTGCTTCAATTTCTGATAATTAGCGTCATGGTGACTAGCCTTTTGATAATTAGCTTCAACTTCTGATAACTAGCTTCGCGACAATTAGCCTAAATTCTGTGATAATTAGCCTCCTGATAATTAACTTCAGTTTCTGATAATTAGCTTTTCGATAATTAGCTTCAATTTCTGGAAAAAAGCCTAATCATAATTAGCTTCAATGTCAGATAATTAGCCCCATGATAATTAACCTCAATCTCCGATAATTATCTTCAATTTCTGAAAATCAGCCTCATCATAATTAGCTTCAATTTCTGATAATTAGCCTTATAGTGATGAGCCTCATGATAATTAGCTTCTGTTTCTTATAGCGATAATTAGCTTCAATTTCTTGAAATCTACCTAATCATAATTAGTCTCAATTTCTGACAACTAGCTTCAATTTTTGATAATTGGCCTCATGATAATTAACTTCAATTTCTGATAATTAGCTTCAATTTTTTATAAGTATCCTCATGGTAATTATCCTCATGATTATTAGCTTCAATTTGTGATAACTAGCCTCATGATAATTAACTTCAGTTTCTGATAATTAGCTTCCATTTCTTATAATTAGCTTCAATTTTTGATTATTAGCCTCACCATAATTTGCTTCAATTTTTGATTATTAGCCTTATGGTGATTAGCCTCATGATAATTAGCTTCAACTTCTGATAACTAGCTTCGCGATAATTAGCCTAAATTTTGTGATAATTAGCCTCCTGATAATTAACTTCAGTTTCTGATAATTAGCTTTGCGATAATTAGCTTCAATTTCTGGAAATCAGCCTAATCATAATTTGCTTCAATGTCAGATAATTAGCCTCATGATAATTAACCTCAATTTCCGATAATTAGCTTAAATTTCTGAAAATCAGCCCCATAATAATCAGCTTCAATTTTTGATAATTAGCCTCACCATAATTTGCTTCAATTTCTGATAATTAGTCATATGGTGATTAGCCTCATGATAATTAGCTTCAACTT